>VWZY01004307.1:86345-96588 GCA_013399075.1 Chloroceryle aenea
GCTGTTGGTGTACGATATGCTCTGTTGTAGCGCACCCCGCGCTGAGGGGTGTTCAGGAACAAGCGATGCGAGCTGTTGCTATGAAAGAGAGGCAGAAGGTTAAAAAACCCCACCCTCTAAAACCCCTTGAAACAGCAAACATGAGCTGTTGGCTCCGGCTGAAGGCGGGCGCGGTGTCTGCGGTGGGGTTGTACTTCAAGGTGGCTTTGCTTTGCTTGCTTTCATCCGCAGGTGGCAGCACGCTCCCGTCTGAGCCAAAAGTGAATTTTCTTTGGTGGTTTTTGTGGGGTTTTTGGGTGGGTTTTGATTTGTTTGGGGTTTTTTCGCTCTGTTCTCGCTGGTTTTGGTGTTTGGTGCTGCTGCTTTGTTTGGAGAGGGTGATCTGCCACCACTCTTAAAACATCCCCGAGTGGGTTCCCTTGCTTATTGCAGCTGGAATGGGTCCTTTTTCCAACGGCGTTGTCCTGTGATGAAGCAAACCCATCCTTCCCGGGCAGCTTTGCTTTACAGTTCCTTCCCGAGTGCCAGGAGCGTGTCTCTTAGGGAGTCCTTGGCAGGATTGTCTGCACACGGGATGAGTTATGACACGTTTCTGCGTTAGCGGTGCTATTTCAGCTCATTATCTCCAGCGACGTTGAAACGAAGTTTTCAGGAGACTGCAAAATAAGCCTTGAAGTGTTGTCAGACTCTTTGATCTAGCAGCTGATGACAGTTCAAAATGTGTTTCTAGTTCAGTGTTTATCCTTCGAAATAAGGGCTCCGCGCTCCTCAGTGCCTGACTCTGCCATCTTACTACACTCCCTGGTTTCCAGCGTATGCTGCCTGGGATTTGAAATCATCCCTCTCCCACTGCTGCCTGAGCTTTATCACTAGGGAAAGAGGAGCTGCTGGGGCAGTCTGGAGCCTGCTGGCTTAAGCAGCGTGAGGAGCAGCTCCCTGGCAGTGCCTGCCTCAGCCCATGCTGCAGCTGGTTTGATGGCTGAACGAGCTTTTCTTTCTCCCTTTTGAAAGCAAACCCCCGTGTCCTGCGGCAGCGGTGCGCTTCCGACGTGTCGTGATCTCAGGGGTACCAGGGGACCAATGTGTTGTGATCTCAGGGGTTCCAGGGAAGGATTTTTGCAGTAAGGAGCGGCTTTTGTTCTTCCTTTTATGCCATTAGCCAAGCAAGGTTCAGGTTGCATGTGTTCTTTCTTGGCTTCCTGACTAATTAATCTTCTGTCAGGAGCGAGTAGCTTGAAAGCGTTTATAAAAGCCAGGGTGGATTTCAGGTGCTGGGGCCAAGGACAGTGCTGCTTTTTTGGGTTGGGGTGAAGCACTTCGCACGTGACTTGAGCTTTCGCCCCTTGCCACCGATCGCTGCAAGGCCAGTCTGACTGCTTAGCTGGCACAGATGGTATCTTTGCACATCCCAATGCCATACAGGAAGCATTTTAATGCCTAAAAAATTGGGCACTTAATTATATGTGGGTTTAATATTCTTCCTTTAGAGATGTCAAGAATGGCCGAAGCCTCTTAAATTTAACAGTATAAAAATTGCTTGGGATTAGTCATAACTTATGGCTCAGGCCTCCAGTTCCAAGGAGCAGCACAGACTTGATACCAAGCACCTTCTTCTGAACTAAATCTCGTGCTGCATTCCCCAGGGCCATTAGAAAGCAGGCCTCCAGCTTCCTCTGCTGCTCAGTTGATTTGTCCTGCCCTGTTACTGTGTTTGATTCTTCCCTTACTGTCTGTTCTTGTCCCGCGCTCAGGTTTTGGCTCGGCTCGGTGAGGATTTTTAAGCTGTTTTTCATCTCTGGCAGATTTTATGACCAGTGCGATGTAGCAGTTTATCTCCAGAAGCCATCTCAACCTTCTCACAAGAGCAGGTGAGGCAGAAGTGCAGAGTAAGCCGCTCTGAAGCCACCGTGCAGCCATTTACCCGTGGCTCTGTTCCCCGTATGTAAGCGTTTATAGAAAGGGAGTGTGTTAATCACTCGGGGAACGTCGGGGCAAATTGGCTTTGCGTACGAGGCACCTCGTGCTGCGGTACGGTTGAGGTAGCTGTGCCTCCTTACCCCTTGGGCATTTCAGAGAGAGGAGGTGTTTGCACCTCAGCTGTAGGAGAAACTGGCAGCTTGTCTGAAGGCAGCCTGCTGCCATCAGGTGAAGCCTTTCTGGCTTCGCTGCCGGGCAGTTTTTTTCCTTTCGTAGCTATTATACACTTGTTCTGGCTGATCTATCAAATAGTTTAGCATCTCTGGTAGGAGGATCTCACACCTTCACTGTGCTCTGATGGTGCAAAGAGGGGTTGACAGGACGCGCAGAAGGAAGACTGCGCGTGCTCTGTAGTCGGAGTGGTTACGTGCGCCGCGGGAGCGCCGGCATCTGAACCTGCTCTCCGTGCCTGGCCGAAGCAGGCCTGCGTGCAGGGAGCTTTCTGCTCCAGCAGTCCCCTTCCTGCTCCTCACGCCAGTGCCAAACTCCCTGCGCCCTGTCCACGGGCGTTGTGCGAAATGGACCCGGTACATTGAAAGCATCTCCAGGTCCTGCCTTCTGTCACCGTTGTCCGCTCTTGGGATGCATCAGCTCATCGCAGCGTTTTTCTTCCTGTCCTCTCCCCAGAGACAGGCCAGCTCCAGAGGGTGGTGGAGCACAGTGATCGGGTCCTTGTGGCTTTCACTCCTCTCGGGAACCGCTGCTTCTCACAAGTGCTGACCCCTTTTGCTTGGAGCCACACAGCAAAGGCCGGGGTGACAGTGTTTCAGCTTCTCCTCCATGAAGCTTGGTCTCTCTTGGGTCACAGGTACGAATTTTGAGGCACAGAAACACCCCCGCTACACATGCAGAGGGTGGTTTCCTGAGAGCTGTGGTTATCGGCGGCTCTTCCCGACGGCTCCTGTTTCTGAGGATGCCACGTTAACTCAGATAGCATATTCCCAAGGTCTGAGCTTTCACTGGCTGATAGGGGCCCAGTCCTCGGAGACTTCTGAATAAATCTGACAGGTAATGGGGAAATGGTTCAGTGCTGGGCAGACAGCTGCTCGCTTTCTTCTGTTGTTGCGCCAGGCTCCGTGTCTGCCATTACGCCAGCCGGCTTTGTGACGAGACGATAGACGTGCACCCCCTTCTCCCTTTAGACAGCACCCTCGGTGCCAGCAGCGGGCGTGCGGAGCCCTCTGAAGGGCGGATGCTGGGTGGTGACTCTGGTGGGGCCAACTGGCAGGTTAAATTCTCCGTACGTCAAGTCCGTTTGAGTTCTGTGGTTTCGATTCTCGGTCGCTGTTGTGTTCGTATTTCTCATCCCGGTTTTAAAAGTGAAGGTGAAGCTGTAAGGGTGGTGTAAGCGCTGCAGCACAAGAAATGCAAACCTCTGTGGTTAGATATTAACTGTGGCCCACGCTTCTGCCCCTGTTGATCCTTGAAGAGCTGACCAGTGATTTTCTAGCGTTTAATTTTTCACTTCTGTTCCCCAGAAGAATGTGGACTGGTTTAACCTTAAGCACCCATCCTCAGCCTTTTGTGGCTCTTGCACCGGGGATTATTTGTCCTTAGACCATGAACTCTAATCGGGAGCCACATCATCTGTGCCTGTAGCCGAATATTATAAGGAGGACGCTGCCGTGTGTCAGTGTGATTCAGCCTGATCTAGGTGAACCTGCTTTAAGTCTCAGGGGGGTCGGACTGGGTGTTCTCCAGAGGTCCCTTCAAGCCCTGTGTTGTAAAAGCTGAGTTATCAGGTCTCATCTTCTGTCCCCTCGTGTACGCCTGCCTGTCGTGCATCCTGGACAACTGACCCGCGTCTCTTCGGCTCCCACGGGAGCCATCCGCGCAGAGCCAAAGGCAGTGCAGCACAGAGCCAAGTGTCTCCGACTGGCACCTCTTTAACTGTCACACGTTTATCTTCAGCCTCGCATGAAGCGTGGAAACGCAGGGTGTGACGTATGGTGACCCGCAAAGCGCAGTCCTGCGTTTGCACGCCCGTCGTCTGCTTCCTCTTCCCAAGCACCGCTGGGGCTCGGTGTCCAGCCTGCGTGTTCAGGCCAGGGCAGGGGCACAAACAGAAAAGAAATAGCTTGAAAGAGCTCGTTCTGCTCAGTCCGGAGGATGCTGGTGTGCAGGCTTCTGCCTTTCAGACTTAATCCGGGTGCTTATCACCGAGGAATCTCTCTCTTGCATGCTCGGCTTTGATCTGTGCACAACCTCCTCCACCTGCCGCAGCAGGATTAGGCGAGAGGTGATCTGTGATAGCGGGCACCGCGAGCCGTGCCGAAAGCCCGGAGTCACGCGCAGAATGGATGAGCAGATGGACAATGCCTTGACTACGGTGTCAGTCCTTGCATTAGGTTAGCTGAAAACTGCAGTCCTGGTGATTCCTCTGTGAGAAACAGGCTGAGCACCATCTCCACGTCACCCAAAGGGGTGTTTTGGCGGGATTTCATTCTCTTCAGAAGTGCTGCGTTACCAAAAATGAACATTGTTGTTCTTCACTGGCAAAATTCCATTCTTTTGTTTCCTGGAGAGCTTGAACAGCCCCTTACTGTTTGCAATGGGAAGAAAAGAGAGACCTGAGACTTAAAGCCCCCAAACCAGGATGCGTTAGGAAGGGAACAGGTGTGAGTGCAGGAACCGAGTCTTTTACTCACGCCTGACGTGGGATGTTAGGAAAATTTCCTTGCAGAAAGGATTGCAAAGCCCTGGCCCAGGCTGCCCAGGGCAGTGCTGGAGTCATCATCCCTGGAGGGGTTTCCAAGCCGCGGAGCTGTGGCGCTGAGGGACGCGGTTCAGTGGTGCCCCGGCAGCGCCAGGTTAACGGTTGGACTCGGTGGCCTTAAAGGTCTCTTCCAACCCAAACGATTCTGGGATGCTGTGATTTGCACAGTGCCCTTCTGTCGCCGCGTGTCTGGAGCCGGTGTCTCTGAGCCTCACGCCACTGGAGCCTTTCTCCGCCTGCTGCACAGGACAGCTTCTTAAGAATGCAGAAGTTGTGGTTGTTTTGACAACTGTAGACTAAATTTATCTGGAAATAAAGGGAAAAATTTAGTCTTGCGTTGCTATGTGCGCCTCGTGTTTTATTTATAGTTTGTTAGGCAAACCTGCTGACAGGATATATCTAACTTAGTGCCTGGGGAATGAAGGGAGGTGGGATTGTACCAGCCGCTGCCTGGAGAAGACATTCCAGAGGCTCTGTGAAACTTTACATGAGGCGGAAAGCGTGCGGGCAGATGGCAGCTGCTCTAATGAAGACTTACTGTCTCTTGTCTTCTTCCCTGCTGCTGTGGCTTTTAAGGTATCTCTCTGCTTTTTAACACCAGAGGAATTTGAGTAATTTATTACCTGTCCAGCACGGTCTGTGTTATATTACAGTGATGAGCGAGCTTCAGCCCGCTGCAGTAAATGTCCCAAATCTTCAGTAAATTGCACTATGGGATGACAAGCCTCCCAAGGCAATGGCAGCCGGCGACGTGTAAATGAAGCTGCCCATTAGGGTTAGTTACTACCTTTTGAACTGAGGCTTGTAAAACACCTTGACAGTCTGCGCAGCTACGGAGACACTGAGCAAAAAGAGAGGCTCTGCAGGAAAGGAACATTGAAAGCACACGTTGCCCACGTTGCTGGAGCATGGTTGGCACAGATGGGAGTCGGCTCATCTTCTTCTGTTAAGTTTTAGGGGTATTTTGTGGGTTTGGGGTTTTTTAGAAGCGCGCCCAGCATTTGGAGTGGGTACAGGTTGGGCTATTTGGGTGTCCGCTGGCGGTGGCCAGAATACTTCAGTGCTGGAAAGCCAGTCTTGTTTCTCTCCCTTCGTGCGGGGGTTTTGCCCGGGGTTTGTTCCTTTGGGATATAAAACGAGGGGTTGTTTGGCATTTCAGAATTTCAGAAGCTGTGGAGGAGCATTCCCGTGGACTCGATGGATGAGGAGAAAATTGAAGAGTATCTGAAACGACAGGGGATTTCTTCCATGCAGGAAACTGGACCAAAGAAAATAGTAAGAGAGAACGAATCACTGACCTTTCTGGGAGATCTCCCCTCCCTGACCCCGCGGTGTTAATTCCAAAGCGTGTCGGTGAGCCCCGCTCAGCTCTTTGCGTAGCCTGGGGAAGTGCGGAGGGTTTAAGGAGCTGCCAAAACCCAGCGCTGCAGCCAGCACTGGGGGAGTGTGTTTCTAACCCGTCTGAGCCAGCGCAGTCTGAGCAGCACCAAGAGCGGGGCAAATGCCAGAAATCCCAAGTGGAAGCTTCTGCTTGAAGCTGCGCAACACATTAGGAGAAGAATAGTTCCTTTTCTGGGAGAAGGGTGGGTGGTTGTTTTTAACTGTCTGGATAAATAGCTTTGAAACCCTGATGGGAACCACGTAACGTGCCTCCCACCACAGCCCCCTCCTCGGGCAAGCGAGCACCTTCCCCCCTGCCTGGCCCGGCTGCAGTTGGGGTCTCTCCCTGGCAGGCACCTGAGGAGCGAGTGCAGCGTCCTCCATCGGGCCAGCTGCCGCAGAGGGAGGGCAGATCTTCTGACTACTGTTTATTTCTTCTTGTAGGCTCCTATTCAGAGGAGGAAGAAACCAGCTTCTCAGAAGAAACGTCGATTTAAGACTCACAATGACCACTTGGCTGGAGTATTAAAAGATTACTCCGATGTCGTTCCTGGCAAGCAGTGACTGGTTGAATTCTGGAGCGAACATGCGGTTTTATACAGGCTTTTTGCCACTCGGGCTCGGTGTCTGCTTGCAGAAAGACTGACTGTATATAGTAATGTGATGTGTTTCCCCCATCCCAGCAGCTGCCGAGACGAAAACAGGTCAGTTTAAGAGCAAGTATGAGCTACTAAATTTAGAGTTTCATTTGATTAGCTAATGGGAAACGTGGCTTTGAGTAAGAGGTTCTCACCGGTTGCCTCTTGGCATAGAGGGCTAAATGGTGCTCGGTGCGTAATGCAGGAGGTCCTGTGCATTTACATTGCTTAGTGGGTGTTGACCTGGAGTTACTGACAAGGGGCTTTCCAGTAGAATTGAATATGCATTTGGTTTAGCCTGTCTCAGGAAAACCTTTTCCTAAAATCACTGCAGGCAAGGTTCTTTCACAGTCAGGTAACACCCGGCATTCGGCTGCTTCTTCCTTGCCAGGGGACGGAGCTTTCCTGAAGGGACACTGGTATCTGAGGCTCAAACTCAAAAGGAAGAAAAGGCCCCTCTCCCAGGCTCCCAGCAGGCTGCAGAATGGCAGCGCAGCTGGAGCTTCCTAAAGCTAGGCAGAAATTGCCCTCGGCGATTTCTCGTGGCTGTAGCGGATGCGCACGCGTCGCGCAGTCCTGCTCTGGGGACGGGAGGGAAATAAAATGACGGTGTAAAACTGAAGCAATTTTTTTTTTTTTTTTCCTTTGGAAAGTAATAAACTTTCAGTGCTGGTTTCCAGTGTTGCTTCCTGGGAGAGAATCAACATCCTTCGCTCTTGTCGGGTTTTCAAGGAGGTGAAGGAATCTTTGCTGTATTTTTATCTCCTGGATGACTTACTGTTCTGGGCTGACACTTGTCTTGTTATCAGTCTTCGCTGGGGAAAGGGCAGGAACCACCTTAAATGCAAGCTCCCTGTAGGCGCCTGGCGTTCTGTGCAGTGCAGACTGACGTGGAACGCGGCCAAATTATGTCCTCTCGATAACTTATTTTTATGTACTGAACCGGAGTCAATCAATGCTGAGATTGTTTTCGGGGCACTGCAGGAGAGGAGGAGCTGTTTCTCTGCTCTTCGAGGGCGAGGCTCCGAGATAAAGCAGGCGACTGCCATACCCCACCGGCAGCAGATCGCCGCCTCCTGCACGCGAGCCCCTGTCTTCTCTGCCGTGTCAGGGGTGGAAGCAGAGGCCACGGCTCCTGGGCACGTGAGCAGCCAAGGAACAAAGCCTTGTGGCTGTCGCGCCGAGCAAGTCGCCTCTGCTCAGGGAAGCACGAGAGGAGAAATACAATTGTCTAAGTGTAGCGTTTATCCTCCTGGTTTTGAAGACTTCTCTTTTGAGAAGCAGACAATACGTCCAGCGTTGTGCACGTCGGCCCTCTTTAAAGAGCTGGGAAATGCCAGTAGGAGGTTTCTTCTATTATTTCCTAGATATGCATAGAGATACATGTTCCGTGCTTTTGAAATAGATTTGTATCTGTATCTATATATGAAAGCATGCTGCTCCAGCTGCTTTTGAAACTGTTTTTCTTCCCTCAGCACAAGCGATTCCTCTCGGAGCTTTTTAGTTTTCCTTACAGCTCTGCTTTACCTTTAGCACCTGCAGCCCGCCCGCAAAACTGTCCACCTCTCTTCTGCCATCTTCACCCAAAAAACACAAGGTTCCCTTCCACCTGCTGTGCATTTTTGAGTGGCCATCTTTTGGATGGTGGCACTTGGACAAAAGCAGAGCCCTTGGTGAGCTCCACGTTGCCTTTCTTACCTTTGGGGGGTTTTATGGGGTAACTTCCCAGTCGTCTTCCTTCTGACTTTTGCTGTGAACCAAAGCTGGTGGAGCAGACTGTGAGGTAGGCTCCCTGTTTTCTTTCTCTGCTCTAGTGATTAGATAACAGGGGAGTCTAAAGAGAACTGCCTCCAGCTACCCTCAGAGATGCTTCATCTTCCTTCAGGGGAGGCCCACATGTATTCTGCACCTGACAAGGTGATTCTCCCAGGGGCCAAACCCATTGTGCCCTCAGCTCACTGTCCTTGGCAAAATCCTTCTTGCCTCAGCCTGGCAGTGCAGAGGGCTGCCGAGAGCCATCGTGCTCTCTCCTGGGGACCGTGGCCCACTCACCTTCTTCTTCTCCTTTTCCTTCCCTGGCAGCGTCTGCTGCTAACCAGGAAAATGAGGGGATGTGGGCTGCCCTTCACAAGGGTAGAACACAGAATAGAGTATTTCAGTTGGAAGAGACCTACACTAATCACCTAGCCCATGGCAGGCACCTTCTCTTTCTCCCCTGCCCTATCAGCCAGGAGCAGAGAAGTGTTCAGCTCCCACCTGCTGTGATGGACTTACAGACAGGGCCCTGGGGGAAAGGAGGATGTTCTCCCTCAACGATGAGAGCTCTCCGAGATAGATCTCGGCTGTCTGCATCTGATGCACAATCACCTCTTGTCCATAGCTCTTCCTCTCTAGCCGGGTGTTGCTGGCATAGAATTTGTTCTGGAAAGGTTTCCTTGTAGGGCATCCATTAGTGACATCAGCGTACCTGCCGTGGGGCTGCTCTGGCCCTTCTGGAGGCCCTCGTTAGGGCTTCTTCGTGTCTATATTCGTGAACCAGACCTTTCACTTCATCTGCTCCTCCTCGCCCCCAGAATAAAAGCACTGTTGCTTTTTTAAGCTAGGGGTTGAATAGCCCCGGGGTGTCACACCTCTCAGCGCGGAGCTCTGCTGGCTTCTCTCCTAAAAGTTGCTCTGACTGAAGAGTTATTCCCCTTCCTCCTTCGTTACGATGATCATTCTGGAAAGGGATGGAAAGCAGCAGGATTTTGTACGGTTGAATGAGAAAACTGACATAAGGCAGTTGTGTACCAGCGCTAATCTATAATTCATCATGATCATTCAAGGCTTTTAGAGAGCGGAGCAGAGAGAGGCAAGGGAGCCCTGACAAGTGGTGTAAAGACCCCGCACGTGGATGTAGCCAGTGAGGGCTGTCGCTTCCGATGAGCGTGGGCAGGCGGTGCGGGGCCACCAGGGAGAGCCGGGCTCCCAGTACCTGCTGCTGAGGGGGGGCTGCCTTTGCAGATGACTCGAAGCAACCATGGCACTGACATCTCATTATTTCCAGCTTCCTTGCTTGCTTTCCGGTCGCTGCTAATGTACCAGGCCCAAATTCCTTTGTGCGTTGCTGCCTCGGGGGCCTCTGGCATCCAGCGGTGGGGGGGATGTCCAGTAGGGCTGAGTGCTTACTGTTGACTGGCACAGACTGGCAAGGCTAACCGCCGACAACCATCAGGGGCAGGAGAGGAGTCGGCCCGAAAACCAGCATTCCTCAAAGGAATGAGAAGCCTGCGCTGTGCCAACAAGGGCCAGCGGGGCAGGGGAAGCTGTTGGCGCTCTGCTCAGCGCTGGGGAGGTCGCACCTGGGAACTGTGGCTGCTTCGGGCCTCTCCTACAATTCAAGGGGTGCTGGGACCCCTCTACTGTGAGGCCAGGCTGAGAGAGATGGGGTTGTTCAGCCTGGAGTAGAGAAGGGGGGACTTTCTTGTGGCCTTTCAGGACTTAAGGGGCCTGTCAGAAACAGACTTTTTAGCTCCCGGGCTGGTCAGGGCTG
>VWZY01004309.1:6148-57887 GCA_013399075.1 Chloroceryle aenea
AGGTGATCCGCCTCGGGCAGGGCGGGTTGGCCTCGATGATCTTTCAAGGTCCCTTCCCGCCCCTGACATTCTGTGATTCTCCCTCCAGTGAGGTTTGCTTATTCATACATTAGATTTGCCTTTTGTGAATGTTTGCACCTGTCATACTTTAGGCAGCCTGAACATACAGGTGCTGAGGTTCTTATTTCCCACCTGCCTACAGAAGGCATTACCCACATCTGACTCCTGATCAATGTAGAAATAATTCTGCTTTCCAACACAGATGAAAAAGCTCCCCTGCTTCCCACCAGTAGATACTATTTGCTGTTGGCCCTGTCTTTGACATGTTATTGTTTGTCAGTGTTACATCTCTGATGCCCTGAATGGCTGCCTTTCCAATCAAACTGTGCCTTTGTCTCCCTGCTTCAGTACCTGTTGCATCAAGTGAAAGCAGCTGAAATCAAACTTCTGGCAGTTTTTCTCTCCTCTTGGTGGTAGAAGAATAATTTTTCAGGAAAGATAAGTCTTTTCAGCTTTAACCTTGACTGTTCTTTCACTCTGCCACCCAACCTCCTTCCACCTCTGGAGGAAACCACTAGAAGACACCCATTGCCTTCATAGGGCAGGGATAACTTTTGGTTCCTACAGAACTATAAACCTTTAAGCACAGATCAGACTACAGAAGAAAGAGCTTGCAGCCATCAAGCAAGCTCAGACATTTCCTTCTTAAGAAGACTGTAAAGGTAAAAAAAAATAAAAGCTGATTAGAAGAAACTCCTACTTATTTATATTTACAGTTGAATGCAGATGGTAGTCCTTATGGTGTGCAAATCCTGAAGCATCTATATCAGCTTTCCTCAGAGACCACATCCAATCATGTTCAGAGACATTATTTTTCCTTTTTAGGAGTAAGGCTCTAAGCATTGTATATAGATTTCTTTTTAAATATCATTATGTCTCAATCTGTCAGTAAAGTCAGGATAAAACTACAAGCTTCATTTGAGGATACCATTTTTTTTTTGCTAAAATACATGTCATTCATCATAACAATAGGCTCTAGAAATAGGAATCCCATTGTGACATTGTGGTGCATTAGTACATGAAATTACTGGCTTTTCCATAAAATAACCACCGAGCCAAAGCAGTAAAGAGCTGATATTAAAGCACAAAATTTCCTTTTGTATTCCATTTACTAAATATTTTTATTCTGTTGAACTTCTCACTGTACTAAAGAAACTAATTTCTTCCTTTGAATTCCAACTAAAATGAATTTTTCCTCTGATATTAGTGTAGATGCTGGAGGCACTGCCTTCTCTATGGGACTGCCTGCAGTTCAATTCTGTTCTCATCAAAAATGGCAATTCAGTACCTTCCCAGTAACTGCATTAAGAGAGATAAAAGCTCTGTAACTTTGCTTTTGCAAAAACTTGCGGTCTTACCCAGGCAAGACTGACTCCTTTCAGTGATTGTTTTTACACACATTATAACAATAATGTTGTATTTCCTTTTAAATGCTAGTAGTCTGAGGGAAAGGACTACAGTGGAATACTACCAGTCCTGCTGATGGAAGGTCACCTTTCAGGTATATCAGTGATTCATCTTCATTTCAGAACACAGAGATACCTGTGCATTCCAGCTGTGAAATGGAAATCCCATATTCAAACCAAAACAGACACAGGGTTGATACCTAGGTATGTGAACCTCCCAGCAATTTTCCCACCTATTAAAACTTCCTAGTAACTGCATTAAGATGGATACAAACTCCTGTAACTTTGCTGAAGATTCCTCTTTGTTAATTGCTTTCTTTCGGAGGTAAGCACTGGGCCATCACTGGGATTTCATAGGTCTTATTTAGAAATGTGTGAAGCACATAAATACACATCTCCACAAAGGCCCACACACCACCATGCTAACATTTAGACAAAAGCCTCCTGACAGAAGGGTAAGAAAATTAATCTGCTGAAAGGTTATCAGTTCTCCCTCTGTCTTTTTAGACTGTTTTTCAAAATAATTCTCTTAAACGCTCATCTCAGCTTGTCTGATTATTTATGTCTAAAGGAATTCTGAAAAGACCATGGCCATTGCATAGGTGCTGAAGAACCAGGGAACAGTGTAGAAGAGTCTCCACCACTCTGTTGCAGCCAGAGGTCACTGAAAGCCCAGAGGTTGTTCTTTCTTAGTAAGTTCTGGTAAAAATCTGCAAGTGCCTTTAGTACAATGACGGAGATGGAGGAGGGCTTTCATCTGTGCCTTCATGTCTGAGTCCCTCCTAATCCAAAGACAGATGTCCTGGATGCAGGAGTAACGCTGACTCATTTGCTGTCTACAACTTGAGAAAAGTAATTTGATTCCCGAATTTCATCTCCCCCTCTCTAACCAACAGGGCTAATAATAACCTCCTCATCACTGCACTGGGTTTAGTGCGTTAGTAGCTATGAAACTTCTACAGAAGTGAAAGGAACTATTTAAGGGTACATGTCCCTGACACAGTACAGCACAGTGTAAAAATACATATTCAGGAAAATGTAATTAGGCCTGTTCAAGCACCTGCTCTGGGGCTAAGACATTACCTTCTTCCCTCATGGTACACTTCTAACCTGACTGTGACCTTTTTATCCATCCATCCATCCATCCATCCACTGTTGAACCAACTCTGGACCTGGTACACCTTGCAGTGTTCCAGTGTTTTCCCAAATGGCTTCTTTCACAGCCATCCTCAGTCTATGACCTTAAGAGCATGACAAAGGAAAGCTGGAGGCAATTAGTGATCTGAGGAAAAGCATAAAAGCAGAATTTAAAACTTACATATAGGAATAACCTTGTTCCAGAACAGTAACTATGGAAAAAAAAAATCTTAATTTGGACACAGCAGTCCCTTACTTCCCCATGCTGCACACATCCCTCATGCCTGGGGAAGTCACTGCAATGCCTACTGTTGTCATAGCCCCCTCACTTCCAGCTGTTGGCTCTGCATCTTCCCTTTAATTAAGGGAACTAGTCAAAGGAAAGTCATTACAGTTTAGAGAGCATAAAAATGCTGTTTGTAAAGCTTTTAAAATCCATTCAAGTGCTGCAAGAACCACGGATACCCTATTGAACTGAAGCAAACAGGCTGCAGCATAGGAATTAATTCATAGCAGAGATTTTAGTAGCTTGACAAATTGCCAGGAGGTTCACACATCTGCTGTCAACCTTGTGTCCATTTTGATTTACAGCTAGATCTGTTATGTTTGGGTGTTTCTCTATGTATTACTGAGGGTCAGAAGGACATTCGAATGGGTACTGTTCTTGCAGAGTACTTTAAACAGAAAAAAAGAACAACATCGCACATACAGCAGCAAAATTTCATTAGTTCAGTTGCATGCTGAATTTTTACAGCACTTTTCTATACACAATTCTGACAGCAAAACGAAATAGCAAAACAGTAGGAAAGAAGTAGGTAAAGTAGGGTACATTAGGGAGAAGTTTAAATATGGGTCTTAATTTGGTATTTGGAATCGATAATACAGTAGGAAGCAATTAGAAAGAAGATTTAGTTTGTGTTTGGGTCTGCTTAATATTAATCTCATCCACTGATTTCTGTTCATATTAATCAGCACATTGTAGGTTAGTGTGTTGATGCTCTTGATGCTGTCCCTTACTGTGGCAGCACTGGGTACCTTGCATCTTTTGTTTTTCTGGACAGGGTGGTTGCTGTCCAGAGGATGTATCTTTTGCTGCAGACAAAGGATCAGAAGGGTTTGATTTGAAAAGAGACATTCAAGTTCAAACGCTGAAACCCATTATAATGCAGACTAAACTAAATTAGGATAAAAATCACAACAACTTTCCTTAAACAAATGTATTCATGGTGACAACCAGACAAAGGTATGTCATTGCTTGGTTTCTGACCTCAAAAATTGAGCTGTCACAGGAAGTGTTAGCACAAGGGCATGACATATTAGAAAAAAAGGAGATTAAAGGACACACAGTAGAGTTAACATTAATATTGTGAAGTATTTATAACATTAGATCTCCTTTAATTAATGCCATCTACCTGGAAGGTAGGAGCAATCATTTACCAGAGGTTCAGGAATAAAACAGCCTCACCACTGGATCTTCATCAGATCTGAACATGGTAAAGGCAAATCTTGAGTGTGACCTGTGGATTTAAGAGAGGAACGAATCAGTTTTGAGAAATTTAGCCATGTTTTCCTAGCCTGCTTTAGAACAGGTACTGGTTTCTAAAGACAAACTTCAGATGAATGTGTGTGTTCCTTCCACATGAACTGCCCAGAGTATTTCATCCTACCCTTTCCAGTTCATCTGGGCCTGATATATCTGCTTTAGATGGTATAAGACACCTGATTAAAGTGCTCCTGCCATTAAGTGCACATCAAGAGCATTCCTGTAAGTGCTCCACTCCCAAATCTGTTAGTTGCACAATGGAAATACGAATATTCCATGTGAAGTCAGGCCTTGGCATGAGATAATTTGGTCACCAAGTGGGGTGTGCCTTTTGCACCCATGTAATTGTAGGAACTTTAATTCATGAAAACAACTAAATGAGAAAGAAAGCACCAATTTTAAAGCATAGGTTACAAAAGGAAAAGTCAGCATGGACAGCTGCCAGGGTGTGATAAAGGATCATGAAATCATCCTGGGATGATGATGGTGAAACCATTCCAATTACATTTTGGATGTAACTTTAAATCTTTTTTATTTCCTCTGTCTATTAGTGCCCTCCCCCCTTTTTTTTTCTTTTTTTTTTTTTTTTTGTCTCTGCAGTCCATTAGGCTGCAGTCCTTCTACTCACCCCTACAGAGTTGAGTGGGAATGATGTAATCAACACTTCAGACAGAGGTTCAAAAGAAAATTCCAATGGATTTAAAAAAAAATTATATCAGTGACTGCAAAAGAGTCACTGTAAAGTGCTTGCAATAAGCATGACAATTATCTGCAATTAAAGAAAACAGTCTTAAAGTGCTTCTTTTGATGAATATAAACAGAACAGTGTCATCCACAATAATATCTCTGGTATAAGGTAAAACTTTGAATTCTCACAGTGTTTAACCCATACAATAGTCTCAATGCTTCCATCAACATCACACTCCATACTCAGAAGGGATGTATAGGCAGTGGGCTTTCATATGCCACAGGAAGCACAGGGACTGTTATTACTGGTTGTGACATGGTAGTGTCCGAATCAGCGTACCCCTGGGCTGTCACAGTTAGAATGTATGTTAAGAGAGTCTAGACAGCTAAGAAAGAGTCAGGTTAAAGGAAAAAGCAAGGCACAGAGATAACTGACCTGCAGATCACACATAAAATTAACAGCAGAGTCAGGAAAAGAATTATGTTTCTTTAGCATACAGGTCAGCTCACCAGGCTGCATCACCATCCAAGAGGCCTGGAGTAACTCAGCCTAATCATCTTCCACACTAATTATGGCCAATGCTGTGCTGGGTATTATTATGTGGCCTCCCAGAAGTATAAATTGACCATTTTTATCTGAAGTAATTACATTCCCTTCCTTTGCCTTAAGAATTCCCCTGTACAAAAAAGCAACTTGTCATTTCCCACAGAGACTGGTTAACCTTCCTTTCACTCATAAAGCAAGAGGCAGCAAATTACATGGAACAAACCCACTCTTAACTAAATTCCCACCCAACTAACAGTAAGTTGTTACTAGGTCATTAAAAATTGCACCATAGCTTTGAACACTGGAAGTTCCACCTCAGCATGAGGAAAAACTTTTTTACTGTGAGGGTGATGAGCACTGAAACAGACTGCCCAGAGATGTTCTGGATTCTCCTTCTCTAGAGACTTTCAAAACCTGCCTGGATGTGTTCCTGTGTGTCTTGCCCTAGGTGTTCCTGATCTGGCAGGGCGTCTGGGTTCGATCTCCAGAGGTCCCTTCCAACTTCTATCATTCTACGATTCTATGAATGGTCATCTTAACCAGCTGTTCTGCTAGTTACTGTTAGTTATAACTTGTGGGTTCAAAAATTTTAAATTTTCTCTTAATATCAAATATTTTTCCTACCTGTTCTTAGCTGAGATCATTCCATCATTCTCAGCAATGAAATGTCTTTGACTTGGGAAAATGAAATGTGACAACTTAAAAAAGAAAAATAGTGATCTCTCTACCCCCCACTGCAACTTCAGCAATAAACACCACTCAGTGTGTGTAACTAAGCAAAAGGGAAATGTGTGTTTAGTAGATAGTTTTCCCTTCCCACACTGCTTCATTTTTGCTCACAATTTGATGACAGTCTATCATTGGTTTAGTTTATAAATATATGGTTGTATCTGTTTCACCTAACCTCGGTAAGGTACATATGAGCTTGCCTCAAATTGTCTTTGTAGCCAAAGAAAGGAAATTAAACATTGTGGTTGAAATTCTTCCAATTTGTTCTATACCTCTGTGAAGAGCCATGACTTAAATGTCTGTACAGTGTCACCCCTTCCCGAGACACAGGTATCAACAAGAGCTTTGTTCAACTCTGAGAAATTGTTAACCACAATGTTTGAGAGACCTGTAAAAACTCAGCTAAACTGTTTAGTGATCAGTTGTGCAGGAACCAAACATCTAAGTGTGGTAAAAAATAAAAGCTGCTGTTTGTCAGACTCCAGGATATTGGTAATACATCTTTTTAATGTGAGTCTTGGTTTCCCACTCTCTTGCTCAATGGTCTGTGCTAGAGTAATAACCATGAACAAACCCAAATTCAGCATAGCTTGGCTCACTACGACAGCTAATTTATATTGGCCTTAACAAGATAAAAACCCCACTTTCTTATATCCCAAGGTCACTCTAAATCCTAGAGACATGAAGATTTGATCCAATGCAGTGTTGGAGAAACTGCTGTAGTATTGTGAAATCATCTGAGTTCCTTCACACTAAGAAAGGTAAAATCTGCTTATTTCTTCATGAAAGTATTTCAATTTAAAAAGCCCTATAGTTTTCTTTTTTTTTTTTTTTTTTCTTCTTTTAATTTTTTTTTTGCCTGGTACAAGGTTATCACCCTCATGTCTTACATCTTTCCATTTCACAAATAGTTTTATTTCACTTCATCTAACTTGACATAGTTGCAATGATTCATAATGAAGGATTTCTGGGTATTTGATCTATGACTTAATTTTCAAATCAATGCTAAATGGGAGGTTATTCCTTACATGATAATCCTACATGTTAAACATGGTATGGATGTATAACATAGCAAGGCAGAGATAATGAAGTCATAATCAGCTTTGAAAATGAGGTTAGACTTCAAATCATTCCTACAATGAAACAGGAGAAAAAGTTGACAAGATAATTTATGAAAGAAAATAGTTGTTCCTCCATTGAAAGAAGAAATGAAGTCAAGAAGAAACATTAACAAATGAAATGCCCAGCCTGAAGAAGTTCTACCTCAACATGAGGAAAAAATTCTTTAATATGGGGGTGATGGAGTACTGGAATAGGCTTAAAATATTGAAGTGGTATTTTAAAAAAATATTAAATGGTGAGCACAAGGCATGGTGAACTCTCACTATGCAGGAGGTAGGAGGTCACTTGTTCGAAAACATAACTGGAACAAATAATGCACAGATTTGAAAAGTCTGAAAACAGTGTTTAAGGATTGAAAAGGGATCCTGAGAGGGCTATGTAAAAATCTAATAATTTTTAGGTCAATGGATTTAGATTTCTGTGACACTTTTATAGTATAGAGTGGTAGATTACAAAACAGGTACAGGTAATCCAATTATATGATGAGTTAAATTACTATGACATATCTTAATTCATGTGTATGCAATAAGATTGAATACCATGGCTTTTGTGAAACCTTTATGTTGCCACCAGTTTGGAAGTAATTTCAATTCAAGTGAATTATTTTGACAGATGGCACCAGATCCTGACAGATGGCAGTATAACTGAGCTAAATTCCAAATTTCAGAACCTAATCACATGTATGACAAGATAATAGTTCAAGATACTAATGTACCCTAGAAGAAGAAAGAAGCAGGGAGGGAGATAGCAATAGATTCTGAAATTTTAGGTAAACTGAAGCAGATTTTTTTATTATTTAGTGACATAATGGGCTTTTATCACCTGGGCCTTTTATCCAGCTGTCAGTTGTCATTTTTGCCTTACCATCACTTTGCAGAGGGTCCCTGCAGACCTGTGTCCTGATACTGTATGAGTATCAGATATGCTGCAGTAACAGATATGCTACTGATCATCGTTGTGCACGCCACATGATATTTCACACCCCTACATCTGTCTTTTCCTTGAAGGGTGCTATGGTGCTGAGTGGGTGTAAACTGAGAGCAGAGTTAGCTGGCTAGCTTATATCATTGTCATAAACCTCTCCTGGTAAAAATATTCTATCTTATTTTACTCTAGTGATCTCAAGCTTTTCAAGAACTGTAGATGTCATTGGTATTACCACTTTTTCTTCTTTGTCTCTTAAAGCTGACCACAGTTTTTGTGAAATTATATGCAGAGGAGAACTTGTTATACATTGAGGATTTTTTTTGCATTTGACATTTTATCTACATTTTTACTTGCAGTTTGAAATACCATTAGAATTTCTAACATTTCTAATAATATTTGCCAGCGAGATTTAAAGAAAGAGTCCTAGGCATTTAAGACCAATTGAATGTGTCTTTAAAAAACTCTTCCAAATCGCTTCATTATGGAAGTTTCCTGTTTGAATTCTCTCAGTTCCAGGTTTGTGATAAATCCTAATAAAGAACGCCAGAAAATTAAACCTTTCAGTCCCAGGAAAAAATACTTTCATAGTTCTAATTTTCTCAAACTTTCCCATTCTTCATCTGCTAACTGTGAGAATCTCAGATGCTAATGACTCTGGAAAAGGGTTATGAAGACATGTGATGGAGTCACAGTGTCACACCTTATCTGCCTGCTGTGTGTAACTGAACATCTGTGAGTAAGTGATCGGGTAAAGATGTCTTCTCCAGTAAAAACAGGCAAAAGTATTTTCTCCAACCACAGAAATGCTAAAAAGAAAGATCACTCATTGGTGAGACCAGTGGGTACAGCTGATATAGGCTACTGTGTGTCATTTTGTCACATAGTTCTATAAATGCTGGGTTATTCTATGACTGAAGTTCTTCTGGCTAGAAGTTTTAAAGATAAAGAATGAGAGCTAATAAGTAGCTGGAGCTGAAGGAAGGAGAGGGCTTGAAGAACAGGTGAAATGGACAGCCTAAGTAAGAAATGGGCACAAGTTAGAACATAAAGGTAGACCTATCATGGAGTAAAGATGTATAGTGACCAAGAATAAATTAATGAGGAAATGAGGAAAAAAAAATGTCAGGAAATGGGTATAAAAACCTTTATAGGAAAGTCTGTAGTGCTGACACAATAGTATTGAACAAATGGATGCTGAGTACTGAGTGCCTTACTTTCTTTGCAGCTTGCAGGCCTTTACTGTCCTCAGGAGTATTTGAATCCTTAAGAATTGTTAGCATTGGCTGAATAATGGCAAAAAATGTGATATATTAGCCTTTTTAAGAGTACCACTTTCACAGTATCCAGCTCAATTTACTTTTTATGCATAAGACAGAAGACACACTAGAACTTATCTAAAATACAGCTTCCAGTATCTAAGATGCATGCTTTTTACCTAGTTATTGAATATGTCTTTATTACCACTAAAACCTGTTTTGCCCAGCTTCGGGGCAGTTTTTTTAACTGACTATTCCTAAGCTGTTTCTAGTGTGGAGTGTGCAGTGCCAGGCTGTGCCTCATCTCTTAGTTCATGTCTGTATTCTTCTATGCTTTGTCCTGTGCTTTCACATCTCAAGGCCTCTGCTGCTGTGCCAAGTCTATATTTCTGTACACTATATCACTGTGTTAGAATCAGAAATGTTCCACACAGAATAACTGTTACCATTATCTATATGAAATGGCAGTTGTACCACACAAAGATAACAAAACAAATTAGCTGCAGACATCTAATCAGTTGGAGAAATTGCCATTATGGCTAAATCAAGTCATACAAAGAAATGTTGGGACACAAGAAACTGGTAAGCTTCAGTCTTGAGGTCCTGCAGGTGTAGTACAAGGCATTTGGTTTGTTATTGGAATAGCCACACTGTTGCAGGCCTACACAGTCACACTATTTCAAGTGGACATTATATAAAAATATAACTAGGTGACTCTGAATTTTCAAAGGAAAGCATAATTTCAATTTCCTTCACCCAAAATTCAAGCTTCCTTATGCATGGATACTTTGTATAAAACATGAGAAAATACCGACCAAACATAATAGCAACACGTTTTATGATGCAAACTTCTTCTGCGCTGGTTTTGACTGGGGTAGATTTATTTTTCTTTACAGTAGCTGGTATGGGGCTATGTTTTGGATTTGTGCTGAATACAGGCATGTTTTAGTTACTGCTGAGCTGCGCTTACACAGAGTCAAGGTCTTTTCTGGTCTTCACCCCACCCCACCAGTGAGTAGGCTGGGTGTGCACAAGCTGTTGGGAGGGGACACAGCCAGGACAGCTGATGCTAACTGACTAAAGGGATATTCCATCTATATGATGTCATGCTCAGCATATAAAGCAAGAGGAAGAAGGAAGAGGAGGATGCTTGGGGTGATGGTGTTTTTCTTCCTGATTAACATGTGATGGAGCCCTGCTTTCCTGGAGATGACTGAAGACCTGCCTGTGCATAGGAAGTAATGAATAAACTTGCTTTACTTGCATGCAAGGCTTTTGCTTTGTCTATTAAACCGCCTTAATCTTGAAGTTCCTCAATTTTCCAATTCTCTCGCCTGTCCCATCAGGGAGTAGTGAGTGAGTAGCTGTGAGGTGCTTAATTGGTGTCTGGGGTTAAATCATTACATCATCATATGACAAATTGCTTCAGATAGTGCACTGAGTTTATTTACCAGAAAGATGAAAAGCTCTCCTAAACCTTTATGGCTGAGTTTTTGCAAGAATGATGTCTTGGTAGGGTATTAATCATAAAAAGTATCTGTTCTTAAAAAGGAAAGAGACAAATGTTTGTATTGAAAAAATGGCTGTCTATGAAATAGACTAATTTGGTGATACTGTTCCTCATACTGCTGAGATGTGGATGTTTCAGTGAACCCTGTTGAATCACAAGGATAATTTTCGTGATGGAAGCACCCAGAGGTAGTTTTATTGTAGAGGTACAATAAGGATGGAGCAAGATTTTGTGGCAGTCTGACATATATCTCATATTTGAGGTATACAGAGTACACCATTCCTGTGCTTCTGGAAGCATATGGCAGTTCTTCTGCTGATTTTACTCTACTGTATTTAGCTGTATAGACTCCTAGTTGATGGGATACACTATTAATCTTGTCCTGGCTGGGGCTGTTGTTTTATTTTTTTTCCCCTATATTTGGTCTTACCAAGATCATAGCTCCTTGAAGACAGTTTTCATCAAATAAATAATATCTAAAACAATTTCTTTTTTTAAATTTATTTCAGCCCCAGTCAAACCAGCCTTCATCTTTTTGATCTGTGGACTCATTCGTTTGAGTGGATCACTTTATCACTAGATAATACACTAGATAATTTGGAGGGAAGTGTCAGGCATAGCAAACAACTAAGCCTATGTTATCTTTATGTATATTGTACTAAATGTGCATAAATGGACTTCAGGGAGGTACCATTTATTTTCTCTTTACTTCTTTAACTTCCTTTATACTATTTCATTGTGTTAATTTCACATCGAGAATGATACTTTTGCCTCTTTAAGCTGCTTCTATTTCTGGTCATAGTTTTTCTTAATAATGTCTCCCATTGTTGCAAAGACAGGCAGGATGTGAATTGCATCAATTGTTAATTAATTGATGCTTTGTCTGTCAAGTATTTAATAATAATAAACACATGAAGCCTGAGCAAATGTCATAGAGTATGTACTGTTTTTCTAGTGGCTTACGTCTGCCATAACTAGCTATTAGCTGACCTTCAGAAAAATGAGCAATATATTCTAAAAAAATACCATATTTAAAAATAATAGCTAATTTTATTGGGTGTTTGATTGCCTGACCTGAGGTAGCCATGTGGTCTGAGTAAGGGCTGCTGAGCTAATTTTTCAGGAAGAAAACATTGTGTCCAAGATACTGTTTTGTAAGCAAGCAGATGACTGGGAAGCTGTTCAGCCTTCATCATGGTCATAACTGACGTTAGTTGCAGATGATGGATGAATGGGTGGATGGATGGATATCTAATGTTCATGCATGGAATGGAGCTAATATTACTTTCTTTATACTTCCCAAAGCTCTCAATAGTCATAGAAGTCTGGTCACTTCCTTTGAACTACAGACTGTCACACTGTAGATGAACTCTAACAAAAACAAGTGACTTATATACCATTTCCAAAAGAAGTTATCCCGGGCAACTAGTGACAGGATGTGAGGGCATGGCCTGAATCTGTGCCAGGGGAGGTTTAGGTTGGATATTAGGAAGCACTTCCTCAAGGAAAGGGTGAATAGACACTGAAACGGACTGCTCAGGGAGGTGGTGGAGTCACCATACCTGGAGATGTTTAAGGAAAGATTGGATGTGACACTTAGTGACATGGTCTAGCTGATTTCATGGCGTTGGGTCATAGGCTGGACTTGATGATCTGGGAGGTCTATTCCAGCCTCAGAAATTCTGTGATTCTGTGATTTTGTAACATGTTAGAAATCTTTCTTCTCCTGCGTATTAGTGTGATAACATTGGAGTCATCCACCCATGAAGAAAAGGTAAAAGAAAGATGCCGAAAGCTGTAATTCTCAAGTTTCACATTTTTCTTTCTGCTGATGCTATTTCTTTATCAGCCCCAGATGTGCAGTCAGATAAAGTGATTTTCAAATAAAGAAAACTATCTACTCTCAGTCAGCTGCACCTATTCATTCATACCACTCAAAACTCATTAGGTATGCCTTTGAGTTCAAGGAATTTGGGGAATAAATGCTACTTGGTCTCTCAGGTTCACTTCACTCATTCTCTGCACCATCTCCCTGATGAAGATTCCCAGGAGCTCTAAATGAAAATTCCTAGAAGTCAACTGAACCAGTCTGTCACACTAAATAACAACCATCCGTTTCCCTCAGCCACCACCGTGTCTGTTTGATTCATCACAATACTTTGTACAATAGAAAATATCAAAGGTACTGTACATTATAAAGAGAAATCTAAGTGCATTTGTGCAAAAGAAGGATATTAGTAGAGCTATATAGTTTAATATAAAATAAAGAATAAAGATGGGAAAAAGACAACTTGACAGTTAAAATTTTGAAAGCAGATGAAAATGTATTCTACGCTTGAAAAAAGTAGAAAAAATGTATGTGCTAATACTAAACTGGTTAACTTTTTCCTAAGAAACAGTGATAACAGAAACAACATCAACACTTGTGTTCTCCACATTGGCTGCTCTAAGTCTGTTTCTTAGACATACAACATTTATAGATCAAGGATTTATTATTTTATATGATCATTCAGAGCTTCATTAGGGTTTACATACAACTTTTTCTTTAAATAGTAGGAGTGAAATAGTTTTCAAAAAACCTCATAGTGGAGGGAACTATCAGAAATCTGACGTTCTATCTTTAATTCTTTTATTTATAGACTTGTCCATTGAATAAATCAAGTTATCTGATTGCCTTTCAATTGCTAATGGATTTAGCCTCCAAATATACTTGAAGGTTAGGTAAATAGTACGTATCTCCATTTTCAAAAAGGGAAAGAGAGATGAGGAGAGATTAATATCTTAAGTTTCCACAATATTATCAGCTGCTTTTTAAAGATGAAGTCAACAGAGACAACATCTCTCAGCACTTCAGAAAATCAAGGAACACGGGACTTAATTACATCACCAAGTAAGTCAGTATCAGTGCTAAGAATGCAGCTGAGGTTTTGTAACTGCCTATTAGTTTTTAAATACAAATTTTTCTTTCTTTTTTTTGGTCAGCCATCACAAATGAACACTGATTACAATAATTTGAATATATATGACTATCATATTAAATACAGTATAGGACTATCTGCACTTTTTTCTTTTTTCAATGGATAATTTGTGATTTAAGACAATAGGCTGGTTTATAAAGTACCAAAAGGCGGGGAGATGAAAACCAGTAAAATAAGTAATGGCTGTACCTTCACATCCTACCCTAGGGAACTAAGTGACCTTAGAAATGTTCAGGGAAATTACATGAGGTCACACATCTCAGATGTAAATAGCCAATACTTTATCTCCTAGGAGGCATTAATGTTTCAGTACCTTAGTAAATATTGGATGACAGGATCAACCATTTCTTGATGTTATAGAAAGTTATTTTTTTCCATGTCCTGAAAATCAGAATATATGTTTCCAGTGCTCTAAGTATTTTTAATGCTGAGACAAGCCAAGAGGCAGAATTAATCTGCTCTCTTTATCCCCCAAGTCAAGCTCCTAGTTAATTTTAATGGGAGTTTCACCTGTGTAAGAATTGCCACTTTGTTGGTTTTAGTTATTGTACCACAGTTAAGCTGAACTGCTCCAGTTGTGTGCCCTCACAACCATTGAGGCAGTTCAAAAATACACCTAGATCCCAATGGTTAAAGGTAACAGTTCACCTATGCTGAGCAACAAAACACAGTCTATAGCACAAAAGTCCTGTAGTTAAGAGACAGAAATACACAGCCCCTGTGCATAACTATGATCTGAAGAAGCTTAGATTGACTAAGCTTCTTACCTATGCTTTCCAGTTGTGAACCTAAAGTTAGGGCAGATGAATCTGGGGACAAGTCCTCAGGTATGGTAGATGATCTGTAGGCACAATAGAGTTGGAAATGTGCTCGGTAACCCAAAATTATTAACATCCCAGAGAAGCTGATTGTCATTGTGTTAAACTGCAATCAAGAACTACTACTAAGCTTTGTGCATTATTCACTTGTGCATTGTACTTGATTATATAAAATGTGTTAACATAATGATGCTTTTTTATGATATGTATATTTCCGAATGAGACAAAGCGCTTCATGCTGAGATCTGAGTTTTGGCATGACAAATGGAAAAGAACTTAACGATCTGATTACAATATAGTTAATAACTGGCATTATTCTTCACAAAATCTATTCATCAGCCAGCATGGATTCACTAAGGTCAATTTGTGCTTGACAAACTTGATCACCATCTACAACAAAGTAACCTTCATGGTTGATGTCGGGTGAGTGATGGACATTGTCTACCCATATTTCTCCAAGGCTTTTGATAGAGTTCCCCACAGCCTCCTCCTAGAGAAACTGATAAATTATGATCTAGCCAAGTGGTCTGTGCAGTGGGTGGGGAACTCTCTGACAGCTGCATACAGGGGTGATAAATAGCTCTTTTTCAAACTGCAACCTGTCACAAATGGGGCCTCTCAGGGACTGATCAATATTGGGCCCAATGCTGTTTAGTATCTTCATAAGTGATCTGGATGGTGGGACTGAACATACCCTGATGAATTTTGCTGATGATATAGGGAAGAAGAGAGCCACCCTCCAGGAAGACCTGGATAGTCTGGAGAGTAGCTCACTCTTGTTAGCTCAACAAGAATCTTGTGAATTTCAAGTTAGTAAGCTTCTGGAAAATCTCAAATGGAATCAGGAAGTTTACAGTATGTGGAAAAAGGGACTGGCTACTTGGGAAGAATGTAGGAATGTTGCCAGAGTATGAAGGGATGCAGTGAGGAAGGCTAATCCCACTTGGATTTAAATCTGACAAGGGATGTCAAGAGCAAGAATGGCTTCTTCAAACACATCAGCAGTGAAAGAAAGACCAGGGAAAATGAAGGTCCCCTGCTATATGTCATACAAGACCAGACCCAGTACTGACCCCTGGGGAATACCGCTGATTAACAGGCATCCAGCTTGATCCTATACCATTGATCATGCCCCGCTGAGCTCTGAGTTTCCCAGTGAGGATGTTATGGGTGACGGTGTCAAAAGCTTTGCTGAAATCAAGGTAGATGATATTGACTTCTTTCATCTCATCTAACCAGACACTTATGACAACATAGAAGGCTATTAGATTGGTCAAG
Source organism: Chloroceryle aenea (assembly GCA_013399075.1). Classification (NCBI taxonomy): domain Eukaryota; kingdom Metazoa; phylum Chordata; class Aves; order Coraciiformes; family Cerylidae; genus Chloroceryle; species Chloroceryle aenea. The sequence continues at coordinate 22,147 of VWZY01004309.1, forward strand.
CATGATTTCCCATTAGTGAATCCATGTTGACTTCCTCTAATAACTTTCTTTTCTTCCACATGTTTCAAGATGACATCCAGAATGATTCAGGAGGACCTGGACAGGCTGGAGACTTGGGTAGAGGGGAACCTAATGAATTTCTACAAGGACAAGTGTAGAGTCCTGCATAATAATAATAACACCATGCCCCAGTACACATTAGAGGTTGACCTGCTAGAAAATATCCCCACAGAGAAGGACCTAGGAGTCCCGGTGGATAAATTAATCATAAGCTAGCAGTGCATGAAATACCAATTTCTCCCCACTGTCTATAAAGGGAGTCTAATTTGGCAACATAAATAAGGACATCTCCATTTACAAGCAACCATGTTTAGTTGCAATACTGGCATAGATGACAGCAAAAGATCATATTGAAAGGGTAATGAATTTTCAAAATATGAATAACAACTTGATGGCAGAAGGATTAAAAGTGCTTTGACAATTATCTAGTTATATATGATCCTCCTGAACAGGAGGATCTGAAGGATCTAAATCTGAATGAAACTGCAAGACTGGTTAGAATACACAAAGTTCAATAAGTCCTCACATCCCATCATGATCTAAGAAGACTAAGACAATGACAGAGGTCATACCCAGTTATCAGATCTCCAGCTGTGCAATTTTGTTAAGAACAAACTGAGACTGGGAAGCATACATTTGTAAGGATATGTGCTGATATAAGTAAGATGTACATGTAAGCTGCATTTTCATATTCTTTCCTTTTATCACTTTCTAAAAGATTTGTATTATGTGTATTTTATCTGTGCAATCCAGAAGTTAATTTTACTAATTCTAGAGACCAACAATTTGTGACTGTGTTCCTTGTTGATAGAGAATATCAGGTTAACACAGAACTTTTATTATGACTGGAACAGCTTTATGATAGGCAGTGCACATTAAGATACTTAGAGAACACGCTGTGGATGTATGTTTGCTAATGGTGTTGTCTCCTACCACTGTTCCCTTCAGGATGTCCTCCATCAACAGCAAACAGATCTGTGATCCAAATGGCTGGGTAATTATTACACTGGTTTAATTTAGTTCCCCAAAGTAACTGCAATTTTACTACATGCTTAAATAAGGAAACAATTATAAATATCCTGCACTGTCTTTTAACTGTAAAATAATAAACTGAGGTGTTTTCAGGAATAGTTAAATGAAAACAGCAAACTGTACAGATTGGCAATATAAAATAGGACAAAGCATGATAATGTACTTCCATTTTCTGAAAGGCAGGCATTTCAAGTCTGAGGCTGCTTTTGGAAATAAATGGCTTCACAAAAGCTCTTTACACTTCTCAGGTTTGTATTATATTATCATGCTCTTCAGCACTGACAAAGAAAGCTAGATGCTGTTTTTTATTCCTACTTTTTAGTGAATTAGCTCTGGTGTCTCTTACCCTTCTTTTCTGTCTGTCTGTGGAGGACTGGGCTTGAAGAACTTCCATAACAATATGGTACTTTTTACTCTTTAAAGAAAAGTAGAAATGAAAGTCATTACTATCTTAGTCTTTTTCTCGCAGGAGTGGACTTCGCATTTGGGAATTCTAGGCTCCTGGTTCAGAGGTGTCCAATGGGAGGCACACACACACAGGCACTTGCCACACACATTTGTGTAGGATCTAAAACTGCCTGACTGAACATTGCTTTTATGGGTGAAAGACTAAGAAGTACATCTGCTCAGTGAAAACTTAATTGACTCTCTGGTTTGGGAAAGATGGGGTAACAATTATGCAGTCATCACTAAATATTCTTCTTTGTCTCTCTCTGTTCCTACCAGTATCTACACCCCCCAAAAAATAAAGAAAATGCAGTCTGTTTTGAAATAAAAATGAAACACATTTTTCCTACATCTCTTAGAACCAATTTCATGTAATATTCCAATTACCAGACTCACCAGTGGCAGCAGAAATACTACTGTAATCCAGCACATACCAAAACAAATGTTATATGCACCAAGGCATCTGCACAACCATCGGAATTAGTGCTCCTACAATGCAACCAGCAAAACACATCGTTCATACACTTTTACCCCAGAACCTGCTGTACGTCATGCACAAGATATCCTCCTGGAAATTGTGTGGGTGACACTTAACAACCACTATACATTAGAAAGAACTCATGCAGAGAACTGGTAAAGTATGGACACATGCAGTTATCAATGGAATACCATTTTCCACAAAGTAACCACTTCACTTCATAATGCAATGGAAAAGTAAAAAATAACTTCTACAGACAAGCCTAGAAAAGGAATTTGTAACTCTGGATTACAAGAATTATGGTCTCAGCAGAAACACTGGTTCATTACAGTCTTTTTTTCTGCCCCCTTTCCATTTTGAAAACATAATGATTTTTTTTTTTTCCTAACTGTTCCTGTTGTCTCTTCCCCTGATGATATTCCATACCTACTAAACATCCTCTTTTGTCTAACTGATCAACATAATAGGCTGAACTAACAGCAACTGTGTTCTGTCTATCTAGGATTTTATTGCTTCTTGTCACACTGGATGGAAACCATCCTTGTTTTCCTTAGCTAACTCACTCACAGTTCAAAAAAGATGAACCTTCTCCTAAAAATGTGTTTCTGCAAAGTTACTTTGACATCGTGACAATGTACTCTTCTTGCTGTTTAAGTAAGGAGAGTTACTTTCTAAAAATATGACTTTCAGGAGGGAGCTTTTTTCCTGGGAACTAATGAGATTTACCTATAGGTGCAGAATGGTAATCATGTCCTACAAAAGCTGATTGTACCTGGAGATTGAAGAGCAGGCTATGGAGTGAAGAGCAATTTTTTTGGTTATTCTGAAGGTAGTTTGTCTGCTTTGGTCTGGAGGTCTCTTAGACTGATCTTTAATGAAAAGAGTTAGAGTCACAGTTAAAGTTTGAATGGGATGCACTGCAAGGAGCAGTGCATACAAAATTGTTTGGCCATCAAGGCCTGTGTAGTTAGCTGAATCTGGCAGGGGATGGCATGCAGTGAGTGTTTCATTACACTGGGACTCAGCACCCAAGCTCAAGTCTCTATTCTGCCATGCTTCCGTGACATGTTTAGGATGGTATTTACCAAACCATTTAGCACTGATGGCCTAAGAAGAAAAATTGATCTTCCCACTTGCACGGACATTTCAGTTATCTAATGAAACAGTCTTTCAAAAACAAGTGATCCCTGGCTGCCGCTACAATGGTACTGACTGGCTTATGTCTAAGTTTTTCAAGACTTGGCTCTGTAGGATAAATTGGCCATGACTGTACTGTGTAGGGAACTGTCTGGCATCTTTTTGGATCCTTTAATTATTAAAAGATTTTTGTTTGCTTATTTGTTTGTTTGCTTGTTTGTTGTTTTGTTTTGTTTTGTTTTGTTTTGTTTTTAATTGGGTGTACTTCATTTGCTGCAGTACAGTATATTTATAACCCACCAGACAAATGTGTTGCATGGACTGAGGTCACACAGTCAGGGAATGTGGAGATGCTGGAGGGAGCAAAGCTTTCTGGGGCTCTTAGAATTGAGGACTGCATGGCGATGTAGGAGTCAAATCTGGTGTGATCTCACCCATTTTGCCTGGAATAAAATCCTTCAATGAGAAATCACTTAAGCAATCTTTTCTGGACTACATGTTGGTATCACCTGAAAAAAATCCCTTCAGAAGGGAATTTAGGAGTGAACAGATATGCATGCTGTGTGAAGAATCAATGGAGAGCTCTAGACATTTAAATAGAAAGCAAAACGTGGAGTCATCTCCTTTCACCAAGCTTAGATGCTCAAAATTAAGCAAGTCATAGAAACATTAGAATTGGAAAGGATCTCTAGGATCATCAAGTCCAACCTTCAAAGTGACCTATCTCCCCACTGACTAAAAAACATGAACATATATAAAAGGGGGTTTCATTTGTATGAGCTGTGCACAATGATATGACTAAATTATAGAGTTCAGTATGTTAGTAAATTACATTTTCTTGGAAATATTTCCTGGCTCTGTGGTTGACTGGCAGTTCATTAAAATGTTCTCTAACCATTATGTTAAACTCATACTCTCCAAATCAAGCATCCAAACCAACTGCAGGGAATACTTCATGACCTGTGTTCATATCAAGACTGGATCTGAATCTCTCTGGAAAAATGCTAAGTGGCATGAGAATAACATAAGTATTTAATAATATAAATAATTGAATTTCAGTGCCTGAAAAAAATCCTTTACACTGTTTGGTTTACCACCATTAGTGTAGTCTATGTATTTAAAATATAGATGCAGGTAAAGCACCTGCAGAATCTCAGAGAAACGTCATTGAAATGAGTAAGTCCAGGATTGAGACTCAAAAAGGAATTTGATTTTCTGCCTGCATCTGTCACAAACAACAGTCTGACTGGGCACCATGGGTCCAGCCTGCAGACTTGCACAGATGATGATGTGGATCTTCTGTGACCTTTCTATTGAGTTTCCTTTATGAGGAAGTCAGGGTGTGGAGGAGGTGCCAGCACATGCTGGGTCTCTGTCTGATCTGGAGTCAGTATATATAGCTGGTCATGAACCTAGGTCCAGAAGTATAGAAATGTTTCCATTCAGTCTATATTTAACAAGGGATGTAAAGCTTGAGCAGTAAAATTCCCATGATCTGTCAAAAATTAGGAGCAGAGAAAATTATGTTATTTCAAGCATGTCGTCACCCTTTAGTTGTCCATCTGTGCAATGACATTAACAGTACTTCTCCATTTTCAGTCATACATTGAGGTCCTGTAATAATACAACGACTTCGGCATGGTGTTTTCTTTCTAGGAAGAAAAAAATCAGAATCTTCAGAATTCAATATTAGATATTACCAATAACTCAGTGTCATATCTAGCTAATGTTGAGATGGGAAAAACAGCTTTAAAGATTCGGAAACTTCTGACTGTCACCAGGCCAAATCTGACAGCACTGAAATCTAGATGCTTCTGAACTCTCTAATGATATAGTCTTTAAGCCTTTGATCCTTGCTTTGATTCAAAGGACATTAGGTGGCTGCTTTTCCATGCAAATACTCTGTACCTGTAAGCTTTGAAACCGGGAAAAAAATCTGAGTGGGAGGAAGAAATTTTCAGAAAAAAAAAGTTCCTATGGCTCTTGTTGCTTAGCAACCACTGCCTTTGCCTCTGTTAAGAAAAATAACATCCTTTGGAGTTCAACTCTGAAGCCTGGCTTGAAGAAAAAAAAAAGGGAAAAAAGAGAAACGCATGTTTTAGGCCTGATTTCACAGCAGTGTGAGACTGCAAGGGTCTAGGAGAAATTGCAGAGCCACTGTTCACCTATGACATCAAGTCACAGGAAACAGGGAAGGCAGGAGACAAGGAGTGAGGTTCATGACCCCTCTGGTTGTTCATGGGAAGGGATATTTATATGGTACAAAAGCATAGACAATGTCTTGTGGTGAGGGACTAAAAGAGTTCAGCCCATTTCATGCTTCAAAAAGAGGATGGAAGAATGACTGCACTATAGTAGTTAAGTAAATGAATGGGGGAAAATGTGTCATATAAAGGGACCTTTCTGTCTAGAGAGAAATGTTAAATGGGAACCAGTTTCAATGCCAGGTGAAGGCAGTTCACTTATGTTAAAATTAAGATATACATTTTTAATACCAATTAAGCACCAAAGCAAACTCTCCAGGGAGTTTTGTACTGTTTATTACTTGAAGTCTTCAGGTTGAGATGGATGCTGTTTAGAAAACAGGCCTTAGCCAAACAGATTAAATAAGATTAAATAAGATGAAAGGAAAAGTTATGTGGTACACAAGGGATCATTGTGGCTTTAGTGTATATTTGTGTTGAGACTGATAAAAACAGTTGGAATTTTAAACAGTTAAAGTGTGCACAGAGTGGCTTTCCTCTGTAGCACCTAGTACAGCCTGACACAGTGTCTTCACCTGTGAAATAGGAGGAAAGACACACTGTGAGTTTACCAGCTTATGTCACATATGCGAATTTTAAAATTACATGGGTAATTTTAATATAATTTTAATAATAAAGTGGTGGTTGGCACAGCCCTACTAGGTTTCCAGAATAATTTAAGTTCTGTTAGAAAGTGCAATATAGCTCTGTAAATTTTATGCCCATTCTGTTTTGTTTCCACCAACTGATAGTTCTGGTGTGTGAGCTTGTTTAATTTGCAGCCCTATGAAAATATCTGTTACAACCGTTTATACTTGGACATCCAAAGGTATGAGGTACAGTAAAGAACGGAGAAGAAACTTAGCCTAAAATTACTTCCCCAGCTTGCACCACTGAATGTTGCCTCTTGTTTTAGGAGTTTAATTGTCCTCAGTTTTCATGGTTGTGGAGGGAGAGAAGTTGTGCTCTTAAAGAGGGTGTCCAAGCTTCCTTGATCTTCTGTATGAGCATTTCAAAGCTGCAGAAGATGCACAGTTTATTGGCTTTTGTGGCCAGTGGCTATTGTGTCACTTTTTCCACAATTAAAAGAAGCTGCAGCTCATATTAGAAGAGGATAGTACCATTTCAAAGCAAAAGCCTGTGAAGAAACTCATATATATTTATAAATTGACCCTTACACAACTTCCACGAGTACTGTATTGCCGTGGTTTAACCCCAGCAAGTGGTGATGCACCACACAGCTGCTCACTCATCCCACCACCCAGTGGGATGGAAAAGAGAATTAGAAGGGTAAAATTATGAAAACTCATGGGCTGACATAAAGACCTACGAGCAGAGAATGAGCGAAAGCTGCACATGCAAACAAGGCAAAACAAGGAATTAATTCAGTACATCCCATTATCAAGCAGATGTTTTGTGATTTCCGGGAAAGCATCACACATAATAATTACTTGGGAAGACAAATGTAATAACATTGAATATCCTCCCTTACTACATCTTCCACACAGTTTTTAATACTGAGCACAATGTCATATGGTATGGAATAGCCATTTGGTCAATTGTGATCAGCTGTCCCTGATGTGTCTCTTCCTAACTCCTTGTGCACACCCAGTCCACTTGCTGGTGGAGTGGCATGAGGAGCATAAAGTGTTCAGGAATAACTAAAAAGTCCCTGTATTATCAACACTGTTTTCATCACAAATCCAAAATTAATCATTGTACAGTCTGTGAAGAAAATGAATTCTATCTCAGCCAAAACCAGTACACATGTATTGACTTCTTAGGCTGAACATATAAACTGTATCTTTAATTTTTGGGGTCATGGAAGACTATTAACTCATACTAATGATGTATATTTGACAGTTAGATGACAAGGAAGACTTCATTTAATAAAGTTCTGACTCAAAAAGGAAGAAAAAACCTTAATTCTTATTAAGTAGGATGACCTTGGAACATCAGTTTTGACAGATTAGTTAAGGATGGTAAATAGGCAGTCTTCTAATACCAACATTGTAATTATTTACATCCATTCTCTCCAGTATAGGAATGACGGTAGGTCAGTCTTGAACCTAGTTCAGTCAGAAAAAGTCCTCCTGAACTTAAAAATGAAATGTTGTTGTAAATTTGGAGTTCTAGGTTTGTCAGTATAAATCTATTGTTATGTCTTACTTAGAAATAATCAAAAATGTACTTGGAAATTATAAAAATTACACAGTTATAAAAAATAACAACTATAAAACCATCTTGTCTCTGATTGTTTCTTATTTTCAAGGTTTTTGCTCAAGTGGACTTTAATTCTTTTAGCTAAATCACATATCTTTCATTTGTCTCACTGCATATCTGATTTAGGTTTAGCAAGAATTGCAGCTGACATTCAAAGAAAGTTACTTATGAAAATATTGCAAAGTATTAAAACAGTTGGCAAGCGCTGCATGTTTAAATACTTCACAAGGATGGTTTTATCAATAATGTGTCAGGTCATGAAAGTTTGTTTCAGATCATGAATGTGTTCTGACTGCATACAACAGGAGCATCTGACCAATGTCAGTGATGCACAGATGAGAAGATAGCAGCAACTGGTCATGATGGCAACTGGAAATGATGCCAACATATCTGTTTGCTTATTGACCTTTTTACTTCTCCAGGTATGACCAAAAAATACATTATTCCTACTACAACTGGGATGAACCAATGTAGGGACTGAATTATTATGAAAGAGCAACCTAAGATGACACCCAGCCCAAATACGTCCTCAAGCCTGAAGCAATGACTGTGGAGAAACAGGATTTATTTTCCTGTTGGAGGGGGAGCGGAATATAAGTTTCACCCTGGTCATAGGAGCACCCTAAACACTTTACTATAGTGACATACTCACTTTCTTACTTGTCTTGTGGCTCAGTCATGTTTAATTACATCATATAAAGCAGAAGAGCTTTGGTGTAATAGAAAAAGAGAGCTTTCCCTTAGTTTACAGTGAATCTGATGATTAGACTATTTGCCTCAGGGAAGAAAAGTGGTAGACCCCTAGCTTCTGAAGTGACTGTCCTAGTCATGGGTAATTTTGGAAAAAGCAAACACCTCTTCTTCATCTGGTGTGGATTTGGTTGATTGTTGCTCCCGGAGAGAGTCTTTTGTATCTGATGTGGTGGGGAGGTAGGGAGATTGCCCCTGACTCGTTTGTAGCTCTTGGCAGTGCTGAGTTTTCAGCACCCTCAGCCCTTGGCAATCCTGCACTGGAGCAGATCTGCAGGAAACTTTATTCCTGGTCCATTGTTGCTGCAGTGTGACCTATCAACTAAGTGACTGGAGTTTAGGAGAAACAGTTTTGGACTTCATTACACACAAAGTATTAGTCAGGACGTAGGCATTTGACACCTTAATGGATTTAGATCTAAGTGATTTTCTTCATGATAATAATGCCTGCAATAGTCCTGAGCTGCTCTATTTTTCTGCTGCATTATTTGAGTAGTTGGGGGCAAAGGAAGATCATTGTAAATGATGATAATGATAGCACTGCCAGGCATGTCTGATTCTGAATTATTTTCAGAGCATGAGAAAGAAAGGTCAGTAAGTGAATTTGGAAATGAAATAGAAGAATGACAATATATTCTGAAAGAAGATGTGGTTTAGATGTGCTAAAGCTATAAAATGATAGTCCTTCTTTTGCTCTTCAGGAACAAAGTGAAAGGTAAAAGAGAGTTAAAGGACTGCTTATCACTACAAATTTATATGAGATTTGCACATGATCTTTAACTGTGACATATGGGTAAAAAACCTGTTACCACATTCATTTCTCTGACCAGTCTCAGTTCCCAGTTCAGCAAGACAAGTAAAATCACTGACTCATTCAGCAGTTCAGAAGGGGCATCTGGGGGCTCTATGGCTCCAGTTAGATCAGATCAATCAGAGTCTTAGCTGGTCAAGATTTAAATATCCCTAAGAATGGAAATTCAACAATGACTCTGGGTAACCTGTTCTAATGTTTGACCATATGCATGGTAAAACAAGCAACACCCTCTAATTTCCCATGTTGCCACTTGCATCTCTTGTCTCACAGTTTCTCTGTGCATCTCTGGTTTTGTTCCATTTTCTCCATGTCTTCTGGTCAGGTAATTGAAATTGTATTGGGGTGATTTAGACTGGACATTAGAAAAAAGTTCTTCACCAAAAGGTTTGTCAGACATTAGAACAGGCCACACAGGGAAGTGGTCGAGTCACCATTCCTGAAAGTATTTAGAAGCTGTGTAGACATGGTGCTTAGGGACATGGTTTAGTGGTGGACTTGGTAGTGTTAGATTAACAATTGGACTTGATGATCTTAAAAGTCTTTTCCAAGCTAAACAATTCTATAATTCTGTGATGTTATGAAATGCATGTCCTTAATTTGAAACATTTTTCAGAGCTATAGGTGCATGAAATCTGGTCAACTCTCATGGTTAACACTTGATTAACTTCAGTGGGATTTGGCGCATGTGTAATGCTCAGTCAGGCTACCACTTTACCTGATTAGTACTGGTAAAGCTGTCAGCAGTGAGGGATAGAGGCCTCTTCCCAACAGAAGAAGCGGAAGAGAGAAATTCAGCTTATACTCTATCCCTCAAACACCTTGTCATGGGAGGTAGGGAAGGGCATTCCCCAGCATCACTCAGGTTAGAAAAGACTCTTCGGATCATCAATTCCGACCATTAACCCTACTCTACAAAGTTTACCCCTAAACCATGTCCCTCAACACCACATCTTAATGACCCTTAAACACATCCAGGGATGGTGATTCAACCACCTCCATGGACAGCCTATTCCAGTGTCTGACTATTCTTTCTGCAGAATTTTTTTTCCTAATGTCTAGTCTAAACCTATCCTGTTGCAGCTTGAACCCATTTCCTCTTGTTCTGCTGCTAATTATCTGTGAGAAGAGACCAGCACCAACCTCTCTACAATGTTCTTTCAGGTAGTTGTATAGAGAGATGAGGTCTCCCCCTTAGCCTCCTCTTCCTCAAACTAAACAGTCCCAGCTCCTTCAATTGCTCTTCATAGGATTTATTCTCCAGGACCTTCACCAGCTTCATTGCCCTCCTCTGCACTCACTCCTGCACCTCAATAGCCCTCTTGTATTGAGGTGCCCAAAACCGGACACAATACTCAAGGTGTGGCCTCAACAGGAGGACAGGAGAACAATCTCCTCTCTACTTCTGCTGCCCACACTATTTCTAATACAAGCCAGGATGCCATTGGCTTTTTTTGCCACCTGGGCACACTTCTGGCTCATATTCAGCCATTTTTCAATTAGAACCCTCAGGTCCTTTTCTTACAAACAGCTCTCCAGCCACACTTCCCCAGGCCTGTAGCAATGTGTGGGGTTGCTGTGGCCCAGTGGCACTTGGCCTTGTTGAAGCTCATACCGTTAACATTGGCCCATCAATCCAATCTATCCAAATCTCTCTGTAGAGAGTCCCTATTCTCATGCAGATCAACACTCCCATCTAACTTGGTGTCATCTGTGAACTTGCCAATACACTCAATGTCCTTATCAAGATCATCAACATAGATGTTAAACAGAAATGGTCCCAACACTGAACCCTGAGGAACACCACTTGTGACCAAACACCAGCTAGATTTAACTCCATTGACCAACAATCTTTGGGCTCGTCTGTCCAGCCAGTGCTTGATCCAGAAGATTGTACGTTCATCCAGGCCACGAGCAGACAATTTTTCTATGAGAATTCTATGGGAAACAGTGTCAAATGCTTTTTGAAAGTCAAGGTAGAAAATAGCCACAGCCTTTTCCTCATCCAATAGTCGGGTCATCTTGTTATAGAAGGACATCAGGTTCATCAGGCTGGACCTGCCTTTCATAAACCCATGCTGACTGGGTCTGATCCCCTGGTTGTTTGACAAAAAAGTTGTCTTTTTAGCTGTCAGGGAAGAAGAGCTATGCTGTCAAAGCAGTTGAGCTATTTGGAAAAAGACAGGGAGCACAATGAATACAGGACAAGTCAGTCTCAGAAGTGGAGAAATGGCTCAAGAAGACATGATTTCTGAGATGCAGTCCGACAGAGACATTCAGACCCAGCACAGCTTTTCTAAGTTCGCTGATAAAAAGCAAATCTGTTGGCAAGAGACAGACTATCAAACCTGGAGTGAGGAAAATCAAGAGAAGCCTGTATCAAGCTTTGGGACCAAGGGAAATTTAGATTTACTGCTTATGGGGCTCCATGTACAGGTTCTGGTATTATTAGCTCAGTAAGTGGTAACATCATTTATATATAGTGACATGTAGCATTTATTTTCTGAATAATCTGGTAACTTCACAAAATTTGTGTAAGGGGGCAGAATAGTTTGGAATGGGTAAAAAAAAGCAAGTCCTCTTCACCTGACACTATAGCAGGAATGGAAGGATGGCTTACTGGACTGTGGTGCCTTAAGCACATACCTTGTGTATGAAACAATCAAAATTGCAAATGTTCAGTGGCTGAAGACTGCAGCCTCTATAGACATGCTGCCATTTGCCTTAAGTCTACAAGTAAAATTGCTTCAACTTTATTTACATTTTAACAAATCCATTTATGGGGCTTAATTGGTTTTTATGATAGTCTCAGAAGTTCACAAATCCAGAAGATTTGCCCACCTCTAGTACAGCTTTGAATAATTGGAACAAATTAGATTTGCTTTGTTTTGCAGAAGAAGAAACCATGCTGGCTGTTCTTAGGATTGCTTTTCAAGTATTTCCTTTTGATCTAAATGTTCTCCAATTGATGGCAATTAATGTCAAAATGACTGCTTTCTATTTTCCCACCATTTCTTAAAGCATTTCAGAATAATGGTCAGTGGACTGTAATATTTTGCCTGCCCATATCAGCCCAGCCTTACACACTTCTTGGGTGTAGCAGATTTGAAACTTTGAAAATACTCTTCTAGTTTCTGAGGCAATGGAAAAGCAAATTAATTTCCATTTTTTTTAGTAATGGCTGTAAGGAAGCTGTTATAACATAAAAGCAAAGTTTCTTTTTTCTTGGGAAATCAAACAATAGCTTGAAACTTCAAGATGAAGCTAATTAAGTCAGTGAAATTATACATTGGCAAAAACTTTTGCTGTGTTACAATGGCATACAAAAGTATACATATGCAAAAAAGATCCAAAAAAGATCTTTTTAAATAACAAATTGAAGACAAATAGTATAGAAATACTTACCTAATTTTTAGTGGTGGACTGTACCTTTAACAGAGTAGAAACACTTTCCTTTTCATTTGCCTGGTTTTGCTAATAAAACAAAGTGATGAGTCTGACTAGAGCCAAGTGTAGAATGGGAATGACTTTTTGTTAAAGTTAAAAGCCAGGGGAGAGTAAGGTGGTTTAATAAAATCTCATCTTTTTTCAGGTATTTTTTGAATTATAGTAATGGACATTAACAACAAGACCATGTTGGGCTTTTTAAAGGAAGTTATGAGAAGGGTAGGCTTACTCATTGCAGTGTTTATGATGGGGAGACAACATGGAAATAAGCATGGAATGTTAACAGAGGCACAACTTGATCCCCAAGTTTTCAGAGGTCAGGGTCCCTGGTGCCTGTTGTCCATTTCTGGTTGCATTCAGACGTTCTTGCCACAGCCTCTGTCAAGCACTGGATATTGAACTAGGAGTATAACTTCTCTAATGACATTTCTTGAATTCCTGTGGTATGTAATGGAAGATGTAAAAAAAACAATGTGCAAAACTCACACCAACTTCCAGCTGAGGGGGGAAGAGTTTACTGGGATTCTTTATTGCCAACCCCAAAACAATTATGCCAAGGAAAAAGCCCTCCTTCCATTGCCCTCTCAACCTCTACAAAATGGCATCTTACATCAAGTGCAGATTTGGCTCCCAAAACAGGAAGGATTAGGAGTAGCACATTCAGCCCTGTGGAGAGAACATTAGCCCTGTTAATTCTGTAGCCAGTTTTTGCTGTGACAGCTGTATAAAGCTTTTCAGAAAGACTTCAGTTAGACGTGAACACTTTCAGAGGAAAATTAATTTCAAGTATTCCTTTGCCTATTATAAGTAACTTGGGCCTAGTTTTCTGAAATGATACCTCAAAAGCCCTCTTCCTTGTCTGATACTGCTTAAATTACAATAATTTTTAGGGTTGTGTAAAGTCGATGGATCGAATATAGTGATTTCCTGAACTCTCAATTCTAATTAAAATTCTGCAGGCTGACAACATAAAATATGAGTCAAAGTAATAATCCAAGGTCATTTTTGTGCTGCATAAAGTAACTTATTTGAAGTGTCATGCTGATTAGGAATATCTATCAGAGAACACATGCTCTTTTCCTGTGCTTATGGTTGTATGACTTATTAGCTTGAAGAACAACTTTCTGCCTTTGTCAAACAGATTTTGTCAAAGGAGAGAAAAGACATTTTGATGTTTGAGCAGGAGCCTAAACAACACAAAAAAAATTGTCATAATGGGGAATTCATAAAAAAATAATATATTCCTTGTTATGAATAATGTGAAGTATTTGTAAGATTAATAAAATATATTGCTTACCATAAGCATTACCATTTAATAAGGACAGTGCTTTGAACTCTCCTGAGAAGAGGGGTAAGAAGAAGGATGTATAGAATGGTCTGTTCTGTCAATTCCCATTCGTTGCCTGTTCCCCTTCCAGGGACTGGCATGCAGTATTTTCAGTGGTTTGACTCTAATGAGAGTAACGTGGTTGTACATGTGAAACTCCAGTGGGTTGTTTATAAATAAAATGTATGTTAGAACAACAGCAGAACTCTTGTGATGAAGGGTGAGCACTAAAAAATGATGGCCATCTCTGCCAAAGAGACATATTTTTTTGACAAAATGCTACGTTGTGTTCAATGTATCAGTATTTATACTGGCAGATTGTTCCAAAATGTAAATCCAACATGATAAAAAATGTACAGCTAATTTCATGTCACAAAAATATATTTATAATGAAGCTATCTCAAGTGTAATTTAGTTTTCTATTCCTCAGAGGCTCTGAAAACAGTGGACTTCAAATTAGATTTTCTACGCCTATTTTCATTGCAATCATAATGTTTGTGAAAAGAGAAATTTCAGAATACCTGCCTTTAAGAATTGTGGTTTTATCCTTATTTAACAACTATTTTGAGACTGAATTTATGAAGCTTTTCTTAAGTCTTCAACTTGAAATCTTTGATTATTTTAGCATTACAGCTTCCTATCTGTGCTGGTACGTGCCCTCAGGATTGTAATCAAGGAAACAAGAGACACTGTGCTAGGAAAAAAAGGAATAGTGTTCTTTCCTCAGATTGTCAATAATAACTCCTTGTAAATTGATGGTGAAGACAAGGCAAGTTGAAGCTTGCAAACATGGTAACAGTTTAAGTTGGCTCCAGGCTTGTTTATAATAAAGAGACTTTATGTTTCACTCTTTCCTCATCAGGGCAACCTTGACAGGTCCTGTTATCTATTTTTAAAATTTATTTATTTTTAAATCTAATGTGTTCTCCAGTCTCACAATTATCAGTCATTTTTACATCTGCATTTCTTTTGGTTTTCTGCCATGTGCTCCCTTGGTTAAAGAAGTTTGCTGGATGTTAGGATAAAGGTATTTCTCTTCTGTTAATTATCTGGCTTGGTAATCCTATTTAAAGAAATGAGCTTCCATCTCCTGTAGAAGAGAATATGAGTGTGACTGATGCTGTTGTGCCTTTCCCTGACTCTCTCAGTGCCTTTCACTTTGTGACAGCTTTGAAAGATACTGCTTGACTCGCTATGTAAAAAAAATGCCTTTATGGGCCACTGTGGCCATTATTGGTCATTTCCAGTGGGTTTTGGATGTTTACTTCCCTGGATCTATCACAAGTCTCAAACTCTGTATCTCTTTTTTATGCAGGCAGTGTCTGCACCAAGCTAGAAGTGAAGGCATTAGGATCTGTTGGTTGTGGCAAATGACATTTTTCACTGATGTTTGGTAGTGAGTGAGCCAGCGCTTTTCTGTAGGGATTTCACAGCTCTCTGCAGTCCTGAGAAGTCATTATTCAAAAAGGTGCCTGTGTTTTCCCACTGTCTCTGCCCACAGAATTACACCGTCCAGCTATAATTTGATTTCCCTGTGAGTGCTTGTCAAGGAGACATTTCAGACAACACCGTCGTTGAGATCTGACTCCTCTTTCTAGGTAAAGCTAGGTAAAGCCCACACAGTCTTTTTACTTTGCTATCCCAGTTTTCCTTTCTGGTAGTCAATGTATTTCATTTTGCACTTAAAAAACAAGGTTCTTTTTTTGATGATAATTTTAAAAATACAGAGCCACACTACAAAACACACCTTCTTGTAACATGAAGATTTTGCTGCTCCATTTCTGGCCCTATCAGTATCTTCCCATGGGAAATATTACAGAAGGCTTAAAGTGCTGCAGTATTTGCACTCCAGCTGCTGACCTGGTGAGGAGAAAACATGGATGATGTGCCACCTCCATGTCTTGTGAATGCCAAGTCAGTCCTCTGCCTTTGTGCATCAGGAAACAGACCAGGTATTCAGTCCTCAGGGTAATGTGTGCAAGACAAAAAATGAAAAAAAAAGGCATAAAGCTATATTTATTTTCATTTGTTCCATTATCTGGGAGGTAGAAGGTGCCTGTGAAAGAATAGCTTAGAGGATGGATTTCCTCAAATATCAATAATTTTTGTTTGCACACACAATTGGAAGACATTTACACTTAGCTTTTAGTACATGGTGTATTTCTTAAATTGCCAGAGCATTTGCATACCATTTATAAATAGTCTGAACAGGAAAAACAGACTGAAAGATTTTAGGTGAATTATTCAGATGATGATGATTAAAAATAATTGGAGCACCACTAACGTGATTTTGTAAAAATAACAGATTGAAAAGTACCAGGATGAAGCATGAAAAGAGAGATTTTAAAGCTTCAAATAAGCTAATTACATTTTATTCATTTTGTATTGCAAAACGTGACCATATTTTAATAGTCTATTTTGTTAAGGGAAAAAAAAAACCAACAAAACTGTAATTTTGCCATATCTACTTTTGCCAAAATTTATGAATCTCTAAATTTCTAGATTTAATTATTTACAGATTTTATATTTGATTATTACATAGATTAAGTTACAAAATGTTTATCTTGAAATGTTTTACCTTGCATAATGACAAGTAATAACAAATTATGGGTAAAATCCATCACTTACGTATCTCCAAATTTTTTTTTAAAAATTGCTTTTTCTGAGGCAAGACAAACATTAAACATAAAAACTTTTTTTTTTCTAAATAATGTCACAGTAAAAAATGATGATGATATATTGTGTGTGTGGGTAGGTGATTTTCTATTGCTCTTTAAAACAAAACAAAAAAAACCAAAACAAAATTAGAGTGCATTTTTTGTCCCAAACCATTTGGTATAAAAGAAGTGCAGTGGAGAAATTAAGGTCCTTAATTGAAGGGCTGTTGGATGGGATGGTACAGAGTTAGGCTTTGTTGCAAGAAATGTATCAAACAGTTGCTGCAGCCAAGTTAAACCCTACCGTGATCCCACTTACCATAGATGTATGTGTTTTCTACAGAGTAAAGGCAAGTAGATGAGTGCTCAGTATATTGGATGTTCAGATGAGTAAGAAGTCGGAAAAGGAGTTATGTATGTCAGGGACATGTAACTGAAATGGGGAACGGACCAAAGCTCTGACACAAGAAGCATATCTCATATCATTGGGTGGTCATTGCACCCATAAAGTAATCATTGTAAGTTCTGGTCTTATTGAAGGCTGGTGTGAAGGGATGAGACTACACAGAGGTAATGTGGGAAAAAAAAAATCCTGCGTCTGCACTAGTTTGCACTTCTGTGTTTCTCTAAAGTGTCCAGAGGTTAGTGCTCAATGGTGCAAAATATGGATAGAGAGCAGTGACAAGTGGTATCCTTCAGGGGTCTGTACTGGGGCCTGTTTTGTTTAACATTTTTATCAATGATATAGACAGTGGAATCGAGTGCACCATCAGCAAGTTCATGGATGACACAAAGCTGAATGGTGCTGTCGATACACCAGAGGGATGGGATGTCATCCAGAAGGAATTAGACAATCTGGAGACGTGGGCCCAGGTGAACCTCTTAAGGTTCAACAAGAGCAAGTGCAGGGTCCTGCCCCTGGGCGGGAACAATCCCCACTATCAGTACAGGCTGAGGGAAGAGGCAATAGAGAGCAGCACTGGAGAAAAGGACTTGGAGGTGCTGGTAGACAAGAAGCTGGACATGAGCAGACAGTGTGTGCTTGCAGCCCAGAAAGCCAATCGCACCCTGGGCTGCATCAAAAGAAGTGTGGTCAGCGGACGGAGAGAGGTGATTCTCCCGCTCTACTCTGCTCTGGTCAGACCTCATTTGGAATGCTGCATCCAGCTCTGGAGCCCTCAGCACAGGAAGGACGTGGACCTGATGGAGCAGGTCCAGAGGAGGCCACAAGGATGATCAGGGGGCTGTAGCACCTCTCCTATGAGGACAGGCTGAGGGAGCTGGGATTGTTCAGCCTGGAGAAGAGAAGGCTCAGGGGAGACCTAATAGCAACCTTCCAGTACCTGAAGGGAGCTTATAAACAGACTGGAGAGGGCCTGTTTACAAAGGTCTGGAGTGAAAGGACAAGGGGCAGTGGTTTTAAATTAGAAAGGAGTGGATCTACATTAGAAATGAGGAAGAAGGTCTTTACCATGTGAGTGGTGGAGCACTGGAACAGGTTGCCCAGGGAGGTGATTGGGTTCCCATCCCTGGAGATATTCAAGGTGGGGCTGGACAGAGCTCTGAGCAACCTGCTCTAGTTGAAGATGTCCCTGATCTCAGCATAGGGGTTGGACTAGATAACTTCTAGAGGTCCCTTTCAAACCAGACATTTCTATGTTTCTATGTCCTGAGACACTAAAGTGTTCAAGTATTCAAGAAGTGGTCCCACAGTCAGGAATAATCTTTAGCTGCTGTATTGTTAATAGTATTTTAAGATTAATATTTACTGTATTGATTTCTTCAGTCTGACATAGACACTCATTAAATATACAACTATAAAATATCTTCACGCTCTTCCAATCTTCCACTTGCTTAGTCATGTCTATCAAGAATAACCCAGAAGCACAGAACAGACTATTATGTTCCCACCTGACTATTCCAGCTTTAGCAAATGGTCTGCAGTGTTGTCGGCACATGAAGGATGACTTTTGAAAAGGAAAAGCTGTTACAAAATGCTAGGTGTCCATTTTGTGGATCAGAAGCACATGTCCATTTTACGGAACTTTAGGACAACAGTTGAGATGAACAGAGAGGAAACAGTTTCCTGGGTGAGGAGTACGTGATTCAGAGCACTTCAAGTTCAAAGTGACGTTAACATACCTACTTGAGAGTCAATAAAGAGTCACTCTTCCACAAAAGTATCTCACAACAGCTTAGTAACAAGAGGAGAGCAGGGCAGGAGATGGCTGAGGAATAGGAGAAAGTTGTGATAAAAATCTGTGTTTGACTATCACTTTCCTGTAGTCTGCCAAAAAGATGAATTGTGTTAGTAATATGGAGACTAGTTTGATGCACCGTGCCTCAGAGTTAACACCTGAGGTCACCTTTTTAGATCCTTTTTTTGTTACAGTTGTTTTGCAGCTACTTTTGTGTTCATTCATAGAATCATAGAATCATAGNATTCCAGCAGTTCAAATTTTCCTTCTCTTACTCACTTTTCTTACTGATTCTTCGTTTCCTTTCTCCATATCCACAAGGCGAAACTAGTGTCTTTTTTCTTCTCTCAGCATCTGCCTAGCTGTTTGGCTTGGCAGCCTTCATGGGCAGCTAGATTTCCTTTTGAAGTTGAATGCTGACTTTCAACCAATTTTAATGCTCCTTTACTGAACTTCTTAATTCAAAGCTAAAATTTAAGCAGGCCAACTCTCTCAGAAGCCAATGCCACAGGCAGAAGGAAGGGCATATGTGATCTAAGTTGCATTCCAAGAGACGGAACATCAAAGCACAATCACTACCCATTCCCCAAGCTATGCAGAAGGCTAGATTTCTTGGGTAGATTTATTCTTTTTTTGAAAATCTTGTTCTCAGGACAAAGTTTTTCAAGTGAGATTAAATTTTTTAGTATCCCAAGTAGCAATGTACTGTGGTGACCAGTCAGAGGGCGGTCAATGGGAATAATGTGGTTTTTTTGTTGCTAACTTCAGGTTTTTCTTTCTTTAGTTTAGCTAGAAGTTCTCAAATCAAATGGGGGTTCACTTCTTACCAATTATTTCATCCTTCTCCTCTTTCCCAGCCTAGGGCTTAGAAGCATTTCCAACTGCTTGTCTTAAAGCCTGGTTTCTAACAACTAAGCTGGTATTAATTTACCTGTTCCAAATTTCACTTTAACCAGTCATTTGTTTATTTATTTTCAATATCCAAGTATAGAAAGACATCTGAGTAGACTAGAGGAGAGAGAAGGAAAAAACCAGAGGAAAGATTACGAGAGCTAAGCTTCCATCCTTCCTTTCTTTTCTTTCCCCCTTCCCTTCCCTTCCCTCCCCTTCCCTTCCCTTCTTTTCCCTCCCTTCCCTTCCCTTCTCTTCCCATACCGTCCCGTCCCTCTTTCTGTTTATGCATCCCTCACTCCGCTGTCCCTGGATGCCTTGTCAGGGCTAACCCCTGTGTCCTCAGGCTTGTCCATAGTGGCCAAGCTTGCTCTTTGCTTTATTACTGGTCCTGACAGTACAATCTCATAAAGTGAGATTTAAAAGTGCTTGTGTCATCCTACCCCTCTGACTCAACAAGAGCTGCAGCTCAATACATCTCTGAAAAACAGGGATACAGTGAAGGAGAAAAATCAAAGAAAGATACACCTTTTATATAAAACCTAGCATCTTAACTAGATGGAAATTGCAGTGGGTTATGAGATTAGATAGTGGTTGTATGTGGCTGGAGAGATATAAATGTAATGTGTTGGTAACTGATAAAATTTGCCCCTTCCAGTGCTTGGTTCCTGTGATCAAAGCAGAGGCTAATGCTCCATTAAGACTTGTCAAAAGAATCACGTGCAACCCTGCCTAAAGGCTGCTCTGCAATAAAGCCAGGGGCTTTGGAAATTCTGCTTTTCCCTGATGCATCTAAGTTTCACACCTGCAGAATTGGAAATAGTGCCTAGCAATGTAGAAACAAAGCTTTTTATCACAGCTTTCCTTTGTTTTGTTTTGTTCTGTATCTGAAACTATTGCAAATTTTTATTTTTACTTATTTTTTAGGCAAATTTTGTCTCAAAATTTTTTAATGAATAAACCTTAAAAAGTCATATAATTTTATTCATAAATCCCCTTTTATGAAATTACTTCAGTTAACATTTTTTTTTACAGATGCTGTATAATAGTAATTGTATATTGACTAGGTACGGATCTGACACATTCAAGTGATGGTTTGGGGTAATCCAGACTAAGTTCAGACCCCTAAATTCAGTGGGTGGTAACTGATCAGTGATTGTTCAATGGAGATTAAACTAAGCACTGGGTTTAAAATTGCATTTAAAAGATCCTATCAGGCATGCCCTCACCTACTGCTAGACTGGGCCTAATCTTATCTTAATGGCATACTAAATTTTTTCAGGTAAGATAGTTGGGAGTTTTTAGCGTCTGATAACTTTGCATCATTTAATTTATTCACATTATCATTGTCTGTGGCTCTGATACAGTGAGCTGCTTATGCATTTTATTTAGCTATAAGGGGTTGGGGTGAAGGTTAGATTATCAAAACCCAACTACCAATTGGTGTGGCACGCTTAGGTTTAGTGGTCAATCACATATGGGACACCACTAGTGGGGTTAGGAGACTATTTGGTCAATTTTTTCTCCTCCACTGAAATGATTAACACATAGTTATGAAGAGCTCACCTGATGAATACAGCAATGCAAACATTGGTAGCTCAAGCCTGTCCACGTATAAAGAAGACATGCTATTTCTGCCACTCGTTAGTTATATAGTCCTTTTGTAACATATGGAATCACTCACTTTTACTTTCTTTATTAGAACTTCCTTTCTTCATTAGAACCTAATCTCTGTTGTATGCTTAAGTTACTTGATAATGCTATTTTGGTAGGAGGTGTAATTTCCTTATTGAAATAAAAGTCCTACATAAAAATGCCAATAAATTGGAACAAGGTACACTAGGATAAGCACTTTATTCCATGCTGGGAAGCTGTGGCTGCTTTAAATCAACTTGCAGACACAAAGCAATAAAACTCCCTATATAAACAAATCCTAGTGAAATGATAATATGTTGTTTCTGAAAGCTTTCCATTAAATTAAAATAATATTCTGATTACGCAGGTCATGTAGCCTTGTTTAACTCTTGATTATGACATCTCCCAATTTGGATAAGAGCCATGCTTCTTTCTCAGTAGCAAGAAGAAGCTCGAAATTTCTGAATCTCTGGCAATGGTGTGCAGTACCCGTTCAGGAAAAATTCTTGCTTTCCTTTTTTCAAATTACATTGATGAAAAATCATAAACCTTATGCATCCCCAAAATCCATGTCAGCAAAAATGAGAAAACAGATGCTCCTGGACTCGACATGAGCACACAGGAGATTAATTTTACATGCAAATACTTCTTTGTTATTCTGATTATTTGGATGATCTGTTTTTACAGAAGAATTAAATATCACCTTATAACTTGGTCCCTAAATAAAAGAAAACCACTTTTATCCACTATCTAGAATGTTAAAAGACTAATAATCTTCATAGACAGAAGACATCAAGGACAGTTACTTTTTAGAATAGTACTCTAATTAAAGTGGATTTTTACATTTTTCTTTTACACAGAAAAGACATTGAAATTTCAGTCATTGTCTATGTGAGGAAAATGCATTCTTTTTCTTCTGATTTAAAAATTTTGCACTGCTTGGCATTCTGTAAAGCAGTCTTATTGAAGTGATAAATTAGATTTTATTGCTTATGAAGCAACGATTGGACTTCTGCTAATTGTCTGTAATGAAGCGAATCTTGTTAATAGTGGATCTGCAAGGAAATCAATTCAAACAATATTATTTTATTAGATAGAGGAAACTGAAAAAATATTGTTGTTTGATAAAATGTAAAGGACTGGAAATGACATGCCATTATTCAAGTATGGGGCATGAAACCAGCAATTTTTTGCTAGCACCAAAATCCCAGTGCATTTTTGTGTCAAAAACCACAAACTGGAGATTGCTTGTATAAGAACAAAGGATCATTTTCCCCACTTGTTAGAAGAATCTCTGTGGAGACAGAAGCCTCCCCTGGATATTGTTATTAGATGGCGAGATTTCATTTCACCATCTCAATTAACACCTCATCCTCAAGCATTCTCAGGATTACTTCCTAGTTATTAATATTGATGAACAAAGTTTCAACACAAATAATGCCAGTGATGTGATAATGTCCTTGGAGACATTTCAGATCATGGAAAGAAGCTTGAATCCATAAAGCAGCTGCAGTTTTCAAGTTTCATTGCTCATATGATCTTATATTTCCCCCATATTTGTTGAACACCACTTTTTTCCTTCTTTCACCTTTTAGACCTGAAAATCATTAGTCCATTTTTGCTACCATTATCTCCATAATGTACCTAATCCAGTCCTGTGTACTGCTGCACAATTTCCATCAGACAGGAAACTCCAGGAGTTGATGGAAATATTTTAGTGTTTACCTTGCTGAATTAGACATCTTGGAAGTAGCTGTGTACTTAACACAAGAGGTTGTATGGATTCATGGACAGTGTTAATTGTGTTTGCCTAGTGGGTTGATTTGATATATGTCAAGAAGCTTTTGTTTTTTTCGTTGCTATGAGCTCAGTAGCATAAATTTAAACTAAAAAAAGGCTGTTGTTGATGTTACATGTTGACATGGATGATGTTTAAAGCCAGTTATCAGATAAACCTTTTTGTCATATTACAATTTGAGGACTTTACAGAGGATTCCTATGGTCCCTGAAAACCAATTATGTAGTTGCATTTTAGTATCAGCATGAAATAAAATTTTGATGAAGATCAGTATTTAAGGGAGGAAACTGATCACTAATTTTTATGTTCCCCAAAATTTTCTTAATCTACTTTGTAGCCTGAGATTGTTTCCCCCCACCCCCCAGTTTCAGATGTTTTTACCATCTTGCATTTTGAAAACGAATTTGGAAGAAGTTTGGAAGAATTTTGGAGAACATTGGAAAGTTGTCTGAAGAACACCTTCCTATTATTTTGTACAGTGGTTCACATAAAAAGGTCTGGACAGTGCCCTGATATAGTAAGCTCTGTTGAATCTCTCCTTCACAGGGAATCAGAAGATTTCAGTCCTTGTCTCAGTCTGAACTTCCCCACATGCACTTTTTGAGTCTATGTGGATAAAAGATGCATCTGGGGGCACACATGATGATGAGTTGTCACCAATGAGAAACACAGCTGTTCCTCTTCTCTCAGCCTCCACCTGCACTCTAAAAACCCTGCATTTCATGACCTATTCATTTCTTCTTACCTTGGTTTTATGTGTCATATTTAGAGCTCAGAAGAAGGCACTGATACATTTGCATTGAGCTGACAGGGAGCATCCAGCCAAGGATGCTTAGGTCCTTGGTTTGTGATAGTGGATGATGTTTGTGGTTCTGTAGCAGGGTATTGGAGCCTTCCTTCCACTGCTGCATCAAGCTTCCCAGACCAAAGTAAAAGAACTGTTTCTATAGGTCTACTGACTTTTCTTCAATTATATCAGGGCGCTAAAACCAACTCCTAGCAGCAGTAGTAAGAGTCATGTTGGTACAGTAATAAAATATGCTCTGATTACTGTGGGGTGACAAAAAGTAGAAACAGCAATTACAATATAGAGAGAATTTGGCTGAATATATAGCATGTATTGATTACTGTGGTGTTCCTGGTGTCACAAATCAACAAAAGTCCAACTTTCTTTCCTCAGTCTTTCCTTCTACCCTTCTCAGCATCCATATGTGGTTGGAGTTGGTTGACTGTACAGTAGCTATCAAAAGGCAGTCAAGGGAAATAATGGCCACTCCAGAATATGCTGGGCTGTAAACGGATTTACAGGACCAAATTATCACCACTGGGACCCCTGGCATATTCAATTCAGTGTTCTGCTTGTTCTTGGTGAGGCAGCAGAGTTTGCTGGAGACTGGTCCAACACGGGGAATGACTATCCTTGGGGCCATTTATTTCAGCACTTATCCCCCCAGGGTGGCAGAGCTGGCTGAACTTTTTGGTGTAGCTGAAAAATACATGTCTAAACTAACCTGGATTTATGTAACAGCCAGCTGGAGATCCTTCCAGAAGGTGATTCATCTCATTTTCTCAGAGAACTGTCCTTGAAAGTGATTATCTCTCTTCATTGACTACAAGGCAATCATGGACAATTAGCTGTAACTACACTCACATTCAGTTTAGATACTTTAAGTTTTGGCAAGCTAGCAGAGAAAGTTCCTGCTTAGAAGGGAGCACACTGGACATGCAGAAAGTAGTATCATCATCTCCATTTTATAGATGGAAAGGTGAGTCAAAGAGGCTGCTACTTGCTTACACAGTGGCCTGTATTCAATTTATAGCAGTAATAAGTACCCCATGCACTTCAGTACATTAACCATTAAATCAGCTATTGAGTTGCCCAGACATTTAAGTGTATACAGTAGTCAGCATGACATGGCTAATTATGAGTTGTTTTTAATACATTTATAGCTTCAGTGATTGAATTCATAGCTCAAATTTCAGTCCCTAAACACAGTATCTAATATTTGGCAAATGATTTCCTGGTTGCTATTATTTTTCCTACTGATGTTTAAATATTTTTGAAAGATTGATAAGTAATTTTGAAAATGGTGAAACTGCATCTCAATTCAGCATTTGGACATAATGATTTGACTGCAATGGATGTCATGTTTTTGTCAGAATGATGCATGAGTCACATTATTCTGCCACGTTAAAGAAACACTTGTTATTTTTAGATTTTGTCTTATAAACCAGCCACATTTCCATTTGCTGCCCAAGGGTGAAAGAGTAGCTGTCATTTTACTGTCAGCGCATGCTGCACCATATGTCCGTCCCTGAACTCTTGCAAAGTTGGGTGAAAAAGGCAAATGAAAAGTGAAACTTTCCTTCTCACTGTCTTTTCAAGTATGAGATCTTTTGGGAATTGTTTTCATGGTTACACTGAACATTTCCTCAAACACAGCCCAAAAAGTCAATGAAAAGGGCTGACTTACACATTTATAGTGGTTTTAAAAGCAACCATTTTTTTCAGGGATCGTTGACCCATGTATTTGGAACTGAAATTCTAAAGTTACCTAACCGTAGCATCACTGTTGACAATTTACAGATTTGTTTGAACTTTTGTCTACTACTTATAGCTTTGTGACCATAGTGTCCCTCAGTTTTATCTTTCAAAAGGATAAAACATGTTTTTTGTATGACAGCTACCTGTGCTTTTGCTATTGTTGTTGCCTCACTGAGAAATATTTTGTAAGAAGAAATAAATTTAAATTATCCAATCATCTTAAAGAAAAGAATGTTTTCATTATTTCAAAAGAATTAGCATGTGAAGAATGTTGTGGTGTGCTTTGGAAAGCACAAAACATTTATTTTGTCTTCTGCTTTTTTACACTGCTTGACTACCTTGAGATATTTTTCCAATTAATATAGCCCTTGTAGTCATTATTTATCTAAGTTGGACATCCTGGTCTAAATTAACTCTACTGGTTTTCCCTAAATTGCAGCAAAGATTACATTATGACAGCTTTCTGTTCATTTTTTTTACTATTATGAAGTTATTGTGACAAAAATACAACACTAAGAAACACTCAGCTCCACAGAAAATTCTTCATAGAAAATGAGACTTGATGGACCAAGTGCAATAAGCCAAACCAAATACCAGACACCTGCATTAGAGGTCCAGTGCTAGAGCTGGGAGTAAACAAGAGTGGGATGAGGTGCAAAAGAAAACACCTATATGAATGGCATAATTATGAATGAGGATTTTTAAAAAGAAGCAGTTATCTAGTAAAGTAAGAAGTAGAAGCAACTTGGGAAAAGGGAAAAAAGAAGACCTAGCTGCAACAAAGACCTTGTTTCTGTTCCTTGCTTGTCCCAGTGCAGAATCAAACTCAGGTCTATGATAAATTTTAAAGTTTCTCTTTAATATGTATTTTTTTTAGACTTAAATATATTTGTTTGCAGATAATCAGACACCTTAGTGCTTCTGACAGAGGTGTAAGAGAGGAAAATAAAAGTGAATTTGGGCACATACAAGCCTTCAGTTTCTGATGTTTAAATTACTTGGCTCAAGCTCTCCCAAATTCCCCAGACATGTCACATATCTGTAGGTTAACGGAAAGACTGACATTGGACAGATCATTTTTACCTGTTCATGTTAAAGCTTGGGAATTTTATGTTGTCCTCAAACTGTGACCCAAATTAAGTTAGTCATATGGCTTCCAATAAAGGCCAGTTTTAAAACTAATTAAATTGTGTTTCTTGTCAGATATGAAGTATTTGAAAAATATAACTATTCCCTAATATTAATATTGTTCTCTAAAGTGAAATCCATCACCTTTTCCTCATTAAGTAGAGGTTATTCATGACCATTGTCTTTGGCCAGCTGTTGCTTTAAATCAGATTAATATTACTTAGAATAACATTGTGCTTGGTGATTTATCTGTAATTCTATTCTACCTGCCATCACTGACAGGACTCTTAGCTTTTCCTACCTATAGTAGACTTCCTTGGGGAAGGAAAATGAAACATATCAATGGATTTTGTTCAACTACCAAAAATCATTTGATTCTGAATAACTACAAGAAGGGAGAGTTTGGCTGGGTTTGAGTCTTAGTCCTGGAAGAAAATTACTGTTTTGAATATGTTTTTATTCATCATAGTTCATGGGACTTATTATGCCAGGAAAGTGACTCTAGCAGCATAGAACTGACTGTTCCTAATGACATGAGTTCAGCATGTTCATATATATATTTCCCAATAAACTGTCACACTTTAAATAATTAGTCTTATGGACTAATATGGTTTAGGGAGTGCTCACTGGATAATAGGCAGCAGATCAGAGAGGTGGCAAATCACAGCATAGAATTAGTGGTGAAGCGGAAATGCTCCTTGCCCATCATCAAGAGCTGGAATATCTTCCCAGCTTCCATCCTCTAACAGACTGTTTCTAAAACCTGAAAGAGCAAAGCCTGAAAATATTAAAATGCACTTCATGTCTTATGAAAGTGAAAGTAAATGGTTCTCAATTGTATTATTTAAAATATCATGAATGGAAGTATTTCTTAACAGTTGGGATTGACAATATTGCAATATAGTAATGCTGTAGTGAGATAACTTCCTGTGCTTAAAAAATTTATGAATCACATCAGATATAATTTTTTGTTTAAGAAATATCAGAGTGTATCACCATGTTAACAATTCACACTGAAAGCTTTATTGAGTTTAATTATGGCAATACTCTGATAAACCAAAAAATACTTTTCTTCCTTTAAGGACCTAGAACAGTCATTGAATCAATGACAAAGGTGCACTTAAACAATGAGGAAAAACTGTGAATCTGTTAGTCCACTCAGGAGCTTCATGGCTTTATTTATGACACTGCAAATGAACTAAAACCATTTATGTTTTTCAGCTGAACATCCATCTGAGTGGCACAACTGTTACAGATTTTCCTGGGAGGTGAAATTTTGAGTACTGTTTTGCATTTTGTGTTAACGTTAATAGAAAACAGAAAAAAAAAATATTTTTTTTTTTACTTTAATAGCATATGTATGAAAGTGATGAGTTATTTTGAACCGTTCTTTAAAAGTTTGCAGCATATTGATATGTTTTTCCATATTCCAGATCTGATTTTCCTCTCAGACTCTAAGCAATGCCAGAAGAATTAACAAGAGCCTAAAAAGTGATAAAGTTATCTGGAGCAAGGGAAAATGATTGTTTGGAAATTTCCCTCTGTTTTTTGACAGTTGATAGACCAAAAGGATGCCAAACTGAGTGCAGTTGCTGTGAATATTTGCATAGCTCCTATCTCAGCAATGTGGGATGGGTGAGATGGCACCAAATCCAAATACAACACTGAATGGATATAAAGTCTTAAAAATGAAAAAATACATATTTCAGTGATGGGCAAGATTTTTCTTGAGCAAATTCTTGATCACCCTTAGAGATGACTAGGAACACCTGGCCTTGTGCTGAGCATTTATTGGGATCAGGTGTTCTGGCCCTCATGCTTCATGTGTGAAAGCAGTATATAACTCTGGGTTTTATGAAGCCCCATCATTATGAGAGGAGTGTGTCAACATGTAGTAATGAGAGGTGATATAATGTCAAGAGAGTTTTATGTGTAAGAATTTTGAATTGACACACTTAGCTATAAAAAGCTTAGACAAGTGAATACATTTTTATAACTACAATGCAATGCTATTTAGACTTTTAAAAGTTTTTTCTAATCTGTCCTTCACCCTGAAAATCCAGCTGTGCTCCATACCCTGTTATTTGACATATGGCTTCATTGTTAGTTATTACTGACACCTATTTACAGCTAAGGAAGATGGGTTCTAGAAGTTCTTACACTAGAAATTTCTTCATTGTGTTTTCAACAGATAAATAAAATATTAGTTTCATTTTCTTCTAAATAACTGGGCCTTTCATTAATTAGTCCTTACAATTTACATACCATTTTTTATTTAGTTATTGCCAACTCTAAGAAGAAAAGCAGAAGGAACAGCAACAGTGATGTTATGTTTTTTTTTTGGTAGACATGAGTTTCTTGGTAGGCAAAAATTAAGACTTATCTTAGACTATTAATGTAGTGCTTATATGACCCCAAAATACAGAAACCTTGTTGTAGTGGACAAGATGTTAGTAATTTAAAAATATGTTGATCGGTATCTAATGATTTTTTATTTCTAACCTTCATATCTTACAAGTTACAAGCAAAAAATGGGAGAAGAAGCAGAATTCTTATGATCTTTGTAAATCTTCTAGAGACAGACACCTCTGACACCAGACACCTTGGTGAGCTGTAGAAAAAAGGCTCAGGTATATACCTAAGCTTCATATATGAAATATTATATAGTCATTTATATTCAGTAGATTAATTAAAGAAGAGAAATTGTATATGCCACTTCAAAATAACTGACCACACCATAAACATTAAGTGGAGAAGATGCATGAAGAAGCTATACCCATATTGAAGTTCACTCATCTCTCTACTTCAAGGTAATCCTAGAAAACCATTTCCCACTTAGTGTAGATGCATCCTGTGTGGATTTTTATTATGTCAATATCTATTATCTCTACAAAAATTTCTGTTGAGCATTTAACTTATTGCTAAATCTTAACTGAAACATGCCTGTATATACTGTAATGAAATATTTTATTCAACTGATGAGCTGAACTCATAGGCAGTGGTTGCTGTTTATGTGTATGAATACATGTGTTCTCCCTGGGATATCTTTAAATATTTCTGTTTTCTAGTTTACCCCATTATCTTGTCTGGAAAACTCAAGAATATGGGAACAAATATAAATATTTCAAGAACCAGGAGACCTGGAGAACAAGCAGTATGATACTTCAGTTATTTCATGAAATTTGGGACATCCATGTTATTTTTTTCAAAGCACCATAAAAAATGCAGTTTAGAACAATGGACCTACTTTCCATCACAGAAGTGAGCAGACTGACAGGTTCACAGCATCTGAGAACACTGGCTCTGTTCTTCTGTAGTCCTATTATATAGCAACATGTTGTTTATGGAAAGGGCAAAGTATTAGTATTTTACTCTTTTCTTGAGAGTGTAAATTAGAAGAACAACTTCCATCTTTTTTTTTTTTTTTTTAAGATGTTTTAATATACCCTGTTTATTATATTGTTAGAAGCACATGGGGCTTCATGCATACTTTCTTAGCAAAAGAATGTCTTGATCACATGCTGAACAAAGCCCTTTTTTTTTTTTCTGATCTAAAAGCAGGACTAACTCTAGAATGCTGTTGTCCCAAGTGATATACTAAAGCAGGGTGAATAGAGAAGTTATGGTTGCTGGAGGAAAGTGGCACTATAAAGCTGTAGCAGAACATTTTAGGAAGAAAAACCTTTACCCTATTTTCATGAGGCTAGAGGAAGAAACTGGGTCAGGAACATGATACTAGGGTGGTTTCTGAGAGAGACAGAGTAGAGCAATCCAAGGAAAATATCATATCTGATATCTTTGAAAGTGAGAGCAAAAATGTTCTCATGAAATTTTATCCTTCACAAGAGACAAGCAGATGGAGGTTTCCAGCAGAAAGGGAGCCACAGCAATATCCTAGATAGAGATCCTCAAGGAAACATGGATCAAGTGAGGAGCAGGACTCTGGGAAATGTTTCAGCTGGCTTTAATGAAGTTGTGAAGAAATTCTGTCATTATCAGGTCCATCTCCTAAGCTGACATTTACCTTGGGTTTGCTACGTTACATTAGTTACCACTGAAGAGTAAAATTCTAGGATGTCTCTGCTAGACATTAACAGTTGAAATTCTGGAGACTCTCGTAACCTCCCCTTACTTCTTGAATGTTGAGGAAGAGAGGGATAGAGAGGGAAACACTTAATGAAGTTGAAGAACTTGAGCTGTAGGTGTGATTTCCACCAGAAGTTCAATGGGCATAGACTGCTTTTTCCTGCCAGATGAAACTGAGATATGTAACACTTTCTATACTGCAAGAAATTTACTATCTTTAAAAAGATGCCTCATAAATTTGAGCTGTTGACACACTCTGAACACTCTGAAGCCCAGTTGTCAGGATAGTGAGGTAATAAGTGAGAGGCACAGACTGAAATATTTTCCCAGCTTAGTCAGAGAAGAGACCCAAACTTCTCTATATTTAAGACATACAGTTTGGCTTTGCCCTTTT
Organism: Chloroceryle aenea; assembly: GCA_013399075.1. NCBI lineage: Eukaryota > Metazoa > Chordata > Aves > Coraciiformes > Cerylidae > Chloroceryle > Chloroceryle aenea. Next base: position 53,434 of record VWZY01004309.1, read on the forward strand.
TTCCATGTCTAAAAAAACCCATAGATAACCTCAGCTACTGATAACACATAGCTATTACAGGTTTGACTTGGATTTTTCCCCTGGCTGTTAATATTTGGGTACTTATAAAAGAACATAAACAGTGACCTTGATGAAAATACCATCCTTCTTACGGACATGGCTATGAACACAAGTGCATCACCATTCAGCATGTTTGTGTTTTAATTGGGTATGAAAGGTGAGATAAAGGACCAAAGGCAATCTTACTGTAGATTTAAAAGTGCCTTCTTAAGGCAAAGATCTGATGTTTTCTCTGTCTTCTCAGGGGTGGTCTTTCTCTCAAATTAGTGAGCTTTCTTCCGGAGAAGGAAGGCAAAAGAACTACAATCCTTCCCACCTCAAGTATGCAGGTCAATTAGGTGAAACATCCACTGCTGTAAACAACTGATCCCTGGTTTTCATCAAACTAGAGAATGGGAGGAAGCAAAATGGCAAAACAGAGGCTAAAGCATGATCTCCTCTTCCAGGACACTTATCCTTCTGTGACTCCTGGTCTGGAATCCTTCCTTTCTAGGTTATTCCTAGAAGTGTGATAGGATTAATTCAACTGTCTTTTTGTATAACATAATGCTGCTAGTTAGTGTTCACAGACTACACTATTGTTAACTGATAAATTAATTCCACATACATGGCCAAGGACAAAATAAAGTCCACATTCTAACAACACACCTGGCTGCTCTCCAGCCACTCCGTGCCCAGCCTGTAGCGCTGCATGGGGTTGTTGTGGCCAAAGTGCAGGACCCGGCACTTGGCCTTGTTGAACTTCATTCCATTGGAATCAGCCCAACTCTCCAGTCTATCCAGATCCCTCTGCAGAGCCCTCCTGCCCTCCGGTAGGTCGACACTCCCTCCCACCTTAGTGTCATCAGCAAATTTGCTGATGGTGGACTCAATCCCCTCATCCAGATCATTGATAAAGATGTTAAACAGGACTGGGCCCAACACTGATCCCTGGGGGACACCGCTAGTGACCAGCCGCCAGCTGGATGCAGCCCCGTTCACCAGCACTCTCTGGGCTCAGCCCTCCAGCCAGTTTCTCACCCAGCACAGAGTGCCCCTGTCCAGGCCATGGGCTGCCAGCTTTTCCAGGAGTATATTATGGGAGACGGTATCAAAGGCTTTGCTGAAGTCTAGATAGACCACATCCACAGCCTTCCCCTCATCTACCAGGTGGGTCACGTGATCGTAAAAGGAGATCAGGTTGGTCAAACAGGATCTGCCTCTCCTAAACCCGTGCTGGCTGGGTCGGATCCCTTGTCCATCCTGTAGCTGCTGTGTGATTGCACACAGGATGATCTGCTCCATAACTCTGCCAGGCACCGAGGTCAGGCTGACAGGCCTGTAGTTACCAGGGTCAGTCTTGCAGCCTTTTTTATGGATTGGTGTGATATTTGCCAATTTCCAGTCATATGGGACCTCCCCAGTGAGCCAGGACTGTTGGAAGAGTTAAGTCTGTTATGCTCAGAAGTGTGCATTGCTCCATTCATAAGGCATGGGTGGTAGAGAAAAGCAGTACCTTTATTTGACTAACAGAGTTGGAAGAACAGGCAGGCTTTGAAGACACAAGCTCTTCCTCAGACCTGAGCAAGAAGCAGGATCTTTTGTGTCAGTCACAGGTTGAGAATTGTTCTGAATTTAACTTTGTTAGGATAATCTATGACACAGTTAGAAAAAAACCCAGTCATTTCTTCATAACAACGAGGAAGAAGTTTTGGAACAGAACATGGTGTTAGTAAATAGAGGTGTGATGAGGTCATTGCTTCCTGTGAGTAGAATTATCTTTTGATTTGACAGAAAGATCATATCTTTGTATCCCTAACTTCTAGCATCTGGACAAATTACATAATTCAGTATCCAAGGATTTTTGGAGGACACAGAAGATCCATTTTGTAGGTCACCCTCAGGGGGAGATTATACAAAGAAAAATGTATTTCTATTGGTAAGAGGCAATTTCTGTCCTCAAGTGATGCTTCCATGACTTTGAACAGTAAAAGTTTAGTCAGCTACTGACATATTTATGCTGGGGAGTGCAACACCAATGCAGTAATCAAGAGTTGTTACTCTTAAAGGGCTCTGAAGTTTGTACATACCTGACCTTGAGAACTGCTGTGTGATCAAGGGGATCAGGAGTTTTCTGTGAGAAGGACTACATTTCTGATAAAGTAGCACTTTGACCTATACTCTTGAAGTGGTTCTGCTTTCCTGATGATTTTTTATTTTTCCCTAATTACATGTGGCAGCACTTCTCCTTTGGATTTTCCTGGAGGTCTTCCATCCCTGGAAACAAAACAAAACAAACCAAAACAAAAAACCAAACAAACAAACAAATACACCTCCCCCCCCAAACAAACCAAACAAAAAAAAACCCTACCCCCAAAACTAAACCAGAATCATGTGAACATATACAATGATTTTTGAAAAGTTGAGGGTGTTTCTTGCTCATCTTTTTCTTATCCTCCTTCAAATCTGATATATATTCTTTGCTTCTTTGCTTCAGGTAAAAGATTCCGAAGGAGGAATTTTCACTTTGTCAATAAGGTCTTGTTGCTTAAGAACAATTTTCTATTTGCCACTGTGTAGGTATTTAGGTCACCAGTGAATTAATCTTTTAAAAATTATAGCTATGGAGTCAATCACCAATTCTGAACTATCCCGTTGAGAATTGGCAGTATAGTACTTAGTTGCTCATGGTTTGAAAAGTTAAACTGAATGTTCTGCTTGCAAAGAAACTCTATGAAAGAGAAAAGAAAATGATGTTAGCTTATAAGAAGAAAATATCTGTGCTTTGCAACAGTAAACTCTGATGTTTTCTAACGCAGACTGAATTTACTGATACTGTCTAAAGGACAGACCCTGTTCCCCTTAAGGTTTCATCAAAACTCCCTTCACTTCAGAAAAGCAGAATATCTTATGAGAGGAAAGGGAATTCAGTCATCTTTCTCTGAAACTGTAAAATCAATGAAACTTTTCCGTATTTCATGCTCAGATACATGGAAGCAATGACCATCCATCTGTAATGGCTGTTGAAAAAAAGAAAGAAAACTTGTTTAATTATCAGGAAAGTTATATTGTATATCAATATTGTGAATATCTAGAATACATGTATACTAATAACTTAGGGAAGTTTCATATCTTCTACTGATTGCTACCTAATTTTTAGCACAATACTGGGAAACATGGCTTGACTCATCTTGCCAGCTCCTTGTTAACCGAGTATGCTCTTTCTTGGAATACTCTGAAGGAAGAGAAATAACATTGCATAAAAGATCATTGAGAACATGCCTGAAGTCACCTATTTTCTCCTTCAAATATGAGATTTCTTATTGTCCTCAATATATCATCAATAGAGACTCAGAGAACTCTAGGGATGCCCAGAATCAAATGCCGTATTCTAGGCATGCTTGTTGATAAAATAGGTAGAAAGTGACATTAACAGCCTTGCTCTGTAGTGCATCTCTGTATATGCTGCTCAAAGTGGCTAAGAGATTCGAATTATCCACAGATTAGTTCAAAATTAGTGTAACAGACAATGTGCTGTTTCTTCCACTTGCACTGAACTATTCTGTCCTCTTATTATTAAAGAAACAATATGGTACTGAATTTAGGAAAAGTTATGGACTGGATCCTCAGCTGGTGTTTCCCTCATTTGTGCAATATTTCATCACATCATCAAGCATCTTTCTCCATTTCACTGTTACCATAGTAACTATGTGTATGGCACTAAGGAGAGAGATCCAAAAGATGACATAGGTAAAAGGTTCAAAACAAGTAAAATCTGACATTCAGAAGCACAAATGCATCACACTTTGGAAAAGACTTCCTTTGGATGAATTGAAAACAGTAGCACTTGTTAAGACATATTCACATCACTGGAGCATTATTGAAGCATTTTTCCTAATATTTTAAAAAGCCACATTTTTAGATGGGTTGTCTTACTTCTATGTTAAGTTCTGTTTTGTTTTATTTATTTTTGATTCCTTTTTTTTTTCTTTTAATTTTTTGATGAAGGCAAGTGGCAAGCTACATGATACACCAGAGCATCATTCCAAAAAAAGACATGGAACAGGTGAAAGACAGAGGAAAGTGGTCCAGTGGGGAATAGCGTAATGGCTTGGTAGATTGCAAAATCAATCCAATCTTTAAGACACTTATAAATTTAGTATTACTATACTTAAAAGCATTTCGGTAGAAGATGCTGTGACAATGAATGAAGGAGGAAAGAAGGAAAAAGTGATATAATAGGCAAGTGAAAGACTTATGAAAAGAATTCTTTGTAGTGACAATCAATGAACTGATGCCTAAGTTCTAGGTGGAAAAAATCCATTTTATTTGAAGTAAGGTTTTCTGATCATTTTTACTGAGTTTTCCCTTAGTACCTCTTCTAAGACCTACCAGAAACCTTTCTCTTTTTTTTT
>VWZY01004309.1:57914-131343 GCA_013399075.1 Chloroceryle aenea
TTCATTTTTAAACTTGAAGTTAAACTACTTTGAGGAATAAAATTCCACTGATCTCCTTTGCTCATGTCAGTTGGACAGAATTAGGACTCTTAAACCTCTTGTTGTGTCAGGATGGTAGTAGTGTGGAGACTAAGGGAGACTGCCTCTCCCATGAGATGTAAACTGTTTGTGTCTCCCTTCACACCTTTTATTTGTTGCACAACAGCTTGCAGGACATTCAGAAAGCTCATCAAGCCCTATTTGAATACAACAACAGTAATTGGGTGCTGACTTCTGAAATTTTATTTTTCATTTCTTTAAAAGACAAAGAATAACAAGTTGGTATCACGGAGAGATTGTCAATTGCTCTCCAGAGGCACTTGCACTCCAGAACTTGACAAGTAAACTTTGCAGATTATATGTCATTTGTTAATCTCCTTGGGGAATTTTGGCATAAAAAGGGCTGTATACACAATGTTTGTTTATTTTTTTCTAAAATAAACATTCAAACATTGAAAGTACCTAGCCTTCTCACCTGCAGAAGAATGAAGAGGATTTCTTTATAAACACAATTTTCACATGTATTTGTTTATCATTATTTTAAACTGTCCTGATGACTCATAAGAGTGTTGCATGTTCAAAAGCTTTCAGTGCTTTTGAGTCAATGCAGACACTATAGGGGAAGATTTCCATAGCAACAAAAATTAAAGAAAGGGAAATATGAAAAGTCAGTTTTAGATAAGTATATGAGGATAGTCATATATTGGAGATGGGAGAGGTGTGGAGACTATAGGGTGTTATAAAGCAAGCAACTGAGCACCAATTGCTCAGTTTTTCAAAGAGAACAAAATCAACACCAATCCCCCACTGTGTCTTTAATCAGATTTGCATAAAAGATCCAGCTGATCATCCCCCTATTACTGCAATTCTTAATTCTAGGAAAAATAAGATCTTAGTTACTTTTTATTTTCTTAAAGGATATTTCTTTACTGTACTATAGGCTCCCTGTATGACTGAGCATTGACATAAAGTGATATAAGGTAGCTAATTGTCAAAGATCTCAGAGAATGCATGAACATATTGTGCTTCTCTTGCAAATTATCAGACACTCATTCAAGTGTTTTATTGTTGTATAAAGGGTAGTGGGGTGGCTCTCTATATTAGGGAGTGTTTTGATGGCATGGGGGTCAGCAAGTGTGATAGACCGGTTGCATGTATATGGGTAAAGTTGAGGAAGGCCAAGGAGGCGGATATCCTGTTGGGAGTTTGTTATAGACCACCCAACCAGGATGAAGAGGTTGATGAATTGTTCTACAGACAACTGGCAGAAGCCACAAATCGCAAGCCCTTATTCCTGTGGGGGACCTCAACCTACCAGGCATCTGCTAGAAAAGTAGCACATCAGACAGGAAACAGTCTAGGAGATTCCTGGAGTGTGTGGAAGATAAATTCCTGTCCAAACACAGGCTATCCTCATCTCTGAAGCTGTATGGTCCTCTTCAGCCGCCCCCACTTGTAAGTCTTCACTTGCCATAAATTTTGGTGAGAAGTCAAAGACATTTAGTCTGTTATTGCTAATATTCATTCCACCCTTGCAAACAGCAGCCTACTTGGAGAATGTAGCATAAATGACCTGGAGTAATAAAGTGAATTTTAATCCCAGCACTTCTCCCTCAGGTTTTATGTTGTGCCACAAGATTGTATTTATTTCATAACTTCAAAGAGAGACAGATGCACAGGGAGTGTTTGGACCCAAGTGCTGCTTTTTTAGTAGCAGTGTGCTTGCTTTGGAAAATAGCTTTGGAAATCTGTTTTGTTTCTCAGACTTTTCAGGTTCCTTACATCTGTTTGATGAATGGTTTATTGGAAAGGGGGTATTTTGGTGAATTACCAAACATAGAGATCATTGCTAATTTTTATCTTAAGTGGAAACAGACTGTACATTTTGACAATGTTAACAGAAGGGAAATGTCTGTCGTTCAATCAATATGGAAAGTATTGAGATATAAACTGTTATGTTGCAGGCCATAGGCACAACTCTTGAGCACTGTCATCTCATCCCTTTTCCAAACTAGATGGGAAATTGTTAAAAACCAGAAGATGAGGAAGAAAAAGGATTTATCACCATTTTCCAGATGAAGAAATAACACAAAGAGTTTGGGATGTCATCTTCATTCATTCACAATAACAGTTGGTTTCAAATTTTCAGGTGTTCAGGGACCTTTTGAAAATGTGGCTCCTCAGGAGATGGGGTCCTGTGAAAATTCTACCACTGATCTATACATGCTGAGCCAGATACAAAATTTGTGTGTAGACAGCTGTAGCTACACAAAAAATCTGCTTTCTTTTTTGGGTAGCAGATTTTTTTTGGTTTGGGTGAAGAAGAGAGGAGAGGGAACTTGATCTAGTTGAAGATGTCCCTTCTCTCAGCAGGGGGGTTGGACTAGATGACCTCTAGAGGTCCCTTCCAACCTAGACATTTCTATGATTCTATGAACTGGAGGGGAAAAATATTTTCTGTAGAAAACAAACTGGGCTTCGTGATTGCCTACAGTTTAAACCCATTCTTTGTGGATCTTCCATAACTAAAACATAGGTAAATAAAAAATAGCTAAAAAAGCTTCCCTACCTTGCTGAAATCCAGCAGGACGTGACCCTCCAATGGATGGATGCAAGTTACTCTCCATATCCCCTGGGCGTGGCAGTGACAGCAGACATCTGTGCAGTGTGTATGGTGGCCAAAGCTGAAGGGATGGCTGAGTGGGGCTAGTTAAAGAAAGGCACCCAACTACCTGGGCTCCTGACAAGTCAGTTAAATACTACTATTTGCATGGAAAGACAAAAGTCCAGAACTACGTATTACCTCTAATAATTTTATTTTTACATCTCTTAAGCATACAATAAATTAACTTGCATATATTATAAGGTATTATAGTCCATAAATCCGAAATAAAAGGCTTTAACTAGTATAAAGCTTTTACATTCAGCACATAAAGAATATTCACACTATCCCATTGTGGGGTTTTTGTTTGTTTGTTTTGGTTGGTTGTTGTTTTTTTTGGGGGGGGGTTGTTTTGTTTTTGTTTTTTAAAAAGCAAGTAGTTCAAGTATTAGTTAAACAGTCACAGATGTAGAAACACATGAAGCACCTTCTATTCTTAGACTTTGTCATGAATGCAATCGTATTTTACTGGATAAAAAACTTGAAGTAATTACAGAATTTTAATATGATATATGTCCTAACCTTTGGGTCTGGTTGTTTTTCAGCATTTTATGTAGGGAGTTATTTTGTCAGGCTTCTTTGTTAAAAAACTGTAAAACCTGCCTGGACATTCAGCCTAAATAAAACAGTAGCTATTTTTATATTGCAGGAACTTTGCCATTGGTGATTAGTTAGAGAATAAATTAGCTGAAATTACAATATTTTGAGAGAAGAGCCTATTATGTATTTTGTAAAAAAATCCCATTAGCTTTTGCAGAAGTTACACAAGCAACATAAAAGACAAATACTTGACAGAATTAGCATTATTAAAACTATAAATGGATATTTTGTTACTGCTGCAAGGGGTAGTAATAATATAGACTTGTCACTCTGGAGTGACTTGTCTCACAAATGGGAGGTCATCTATTATTTGCCATCTTCACAGCAAGCCTCTAAACATGTGAATGACACAAAAGAATGTGGTTACTGGGAGCTTTGATAATAAATTATTTGGTATAAAAGGTGGCAAGAGTTACTTTTCATAAATAAATGTGCTTGACAATGAAAAATTAATATAATTATCTGTTTTGCCTTTGGTAATGGCTTAAAATTAGATGAGGAAGAAAATAAGATAAAATAGGCACCTTCATCGGGAAATATTAATGATATAAGCATAAGTTTCCAAGTACTTTTGCTAGAATGGTTAGCTGATCCACAACTTTTACTTTTTGGGTTTTGTTACTGTTGTCAGGGCCCTGAGGGAATGCCCCATTGTTGGGGTTTGAATGTGTTGGCTTAGGGAAAGCTTGGATATTGTGCTAGTAGCCCTTGCATTGATAAGCAGTGAGGATCAGATCAGTGGGCACCTGTCCCACTTTCTGTGAGTGCTTTTAAGCTAATTCTTCCTTGTCAGTTTCTGTTTGAGTTATTTTACAGGTGGCTTCTTGATTATGGCTCTGATTGGACCTGTTGACTTGTCATCCTGGCTTATCTCCAACCTGCTTCATCATAGTCACCTGTTTCCCAATTTACATATGTCTTCTTTCACTATATTGAGTGGATTTTTCCAGTGCCAAATTCTGAGCCTCTTTTCCCTTTATATTTGAAAGTTCTGGATAGTTTGGCTTTAATCAGAAAAGAAGACATACCATTAATTATAAACCTAAAAAACCAGAACTCTGAGAGCTAGTATAAAACACAGAGGGAGGATTCTTCTGGGAACAACAGGAATTTTGGTGCAAATTGTTTTTTGTTTCAGAAAAAATCATGGCAGAGTGTTAGTTAAAGAGAAAATCTCATCTATTCAGATCTTGGCACCAGGTAACACTCACATGGGCAATCTTTAAAATTCAGGACAGTTGGTATCTTACCAGGTGGCAAAGGGAGTCTCTTTTACATGGATCCTCACAGTGATAACTTCAGCTGAATTGGTAGATTTATGTATTTAATATCTTAATTTTGTATGTATTTAGTATCTTAAACACATACAAAAGACTGTCATACATAAAACTTAACTCCATCCCAGACAGATCCACTACACCATTTAGAAACCATTTATACTGACTGTTTACAGATGTCTTATCTATGCCCAACTTGTTCTCTCCTGAGGCATGAACCACCTAAGGGTGTGTCTGGAGGGAAAGGACAGGCACTCCACACAGAACATCAGCTTCTAGCATACCATGTGGGCTAGACAAAGCAGGAGCTGACTGAATCTCTAGAACTGTCTGAAATTCCCATCCCTAATAATTGGTCAAGCACTTAATTGTTATGGCTCAGTCAATTGCTGAGCTTCAGGAGGTCCTTTGTCTCAAACTAGAAAAATTGCTCGTCATCCCTTCTGATGACAAGCTTCTGAACCACCCAGGGAATTTGTGACTTCTTAAGTGCATAGGTGTGCATGCCTGCACAGACCTGGTAACCAACTAAAGAACTAACTTATTTTCCTCCTTATGACATATTTATAACTGACATGCCAAAGCTCATGCTGCACTTTGACCTTAAGATGCCTTTCTTTTTAGAAAGATATTGGAGTATTGCAGTGGGGGTGCCAGCTGATGCCTAAAAACCGATTCCACACATGAAAATACAATTTGGGAAACAGTTCATAGATATATGATGTTATTTATATATAATGCACTGTTGAAGGCTGGTGGAGCTGTGCTCTGCATGAGCCTGGAATTGTTTCTAAATCTTATCTGCCTTGCAGTTCTTCGTACTCATAAGTTTGGATTCCTTGACTGGGGAAGCAATATAGCATCCTGAGGTTAATGCCTGGTCGTTTACACCTGACACTCCTTCTTTCTCTTCTGTGATCATGGCACATGAAGCAAGAACATGTGTGCAAGTGAGACATATATGTTTTCTATTTCCTTCATGTAAATCCCTGTTTGGCAAGGGCAGAGACTTGCTCCAGCATGTCACAGTTATTTATTTGGCAGTCAAAAACACTGACTGATAATCAGATCCAGCAGAGCATGGTGTTGTGTGTATCTATGTGGGATATAAGGCAAAGGGAGATGCAACCTACATTAGCTAAAAGCGATTTCATAGGTTCAGTTTACAGAATCATTGGAGTTGGAAGGGACCTCTAGAGATTGTCTAGTGCAACCTGCCCACCAAAGCAGGGTTGCCTAGAGCGCATTACACAGGATTGCATCCAATTGGGTTTTAAAGATCTACAGAGAAGATGACTCCACAACCTCTCTGGGCAGCCTGTTCCAGTGCCTCACCACCTCATAGTAAAGAGGCTTTTCCTCATATTTAGATGGGACTTCCTGTGTTCCTGCTTCTACCTGTTGTGCTTTGTGCTACCACTGGGCACCACTGAAAGGACCCTGGCTCTATCCTCTTTGCACCCACCCTTTATCTGTTTTAGACATTGATAAGGTCTCTCAGTCTTCTCCAGGCTAAACAGTCCCAGCTCTCTCAACCTTTACTTGTAAGACAGATGCTCCAGTCCCCCAGTCACCTTTGTTGCCTTCCACTGGACTCTCTCCAGTAGTTTCCTGTCTTTCTTCAACTGGGGATCCCAGAACTGGACACAATATTGCAGATGTAGCCTCACCAGGGCAGAATAAAGTGGGATGTTAAACTCCTTTGACCTGTGGTTTGAATTGGCCCAGCTCCTCAGGATATGGCTGAAGATAAGTGTGGCTGGATTTATACCCACAAATATCCAGAAGACATAGTCATAGTCCACAGAGCTGGAACAAGATATACAGCTACAATGAAGTAAGTGGGATGTGGGTAAGGTTTTGATTCCTGTGCCAAAAAAAATATTTCAGTAAGAGACACACAAACGTATTCAAGTTTTCCCTTAAAAAGATCTTGTGCATTATAAAACAAAGAAGTGTCCAATCCAGGAGAAACTTTTAGTTTTCTGAATGTCAAGTGAGTGGTTTCTTTTCCTGTAGTTGTTTTAAGAAATACAGAAAATACAAAGGGTCTTGGTAAAAGGACAGGTATTTACATAAAATGAATGATCTGCAAATAGTGGTTCACTGTGTGGAAGCAGACAAGATAATTTTTAATAATACTTTTGAATCTAAAGTTGTGACTGACAGGATTATTTTTTTTAATACAGGTAACTATCCAGTTGCATTCAAGGTAGTGAAATTTGTTTTTCTCTCAGAAATAGAATTGTTGACCTGAAAAAAAGAGTTTCAAGAACTTTTTTTTTCTTTTCTGGAGAGTTTTTCAAACTTTCTAAGATGTTCACTTTCCCCAAAGCCTCTGAGAAATGAATGAAGTTAATGAAAATTAAACAGTGCTCTTTATTTAACACTGTTGGTCATCTGTTAAAAAAAAAAAAAGAAAAAAGCTGCTCATGAGTCAGTGTGTAGGCTGTTTAATTTCTTTAAAAGGATTTAGCAAAACCATAAGGCAAATAATAAACATTTTGAGATGACATTTTAGCATTTTTCAACTGTGCAAGGGAAAAAGACAAATGTCATGTTTTGAGAAAATATGTCTCTTAATTCTCACAGAAATGTATATACATACCACTTGGTGTTGACATAAATCTGCTAAACTTAATTGAATTTCATTAGGTATTAAAACACTACTTGCAGACAAGGCAGTCTGACCATCTATGTAGTAGCTTCCTGGAACAGCTTTTTATAAACTGGTATCGAGAGGAAATGTAGCTTAAATATACTTTATTTGAAATGCATGAATATGATGCCAGGGTGAAATCCAGGCCTTAAATGTTCACTGTAGGGAATCAGGATTTCATCTGCATTATTTTATACTGTTTGCAATAGAAAAAAACCAACCAACCAACCAAAAAAACCCATAAACCATCCCTCAAAAAAAGCCCTCCAAAAAAGAACAAGGTTTCCAATCCATATTTTGTACAAGAGGAATTTTTCCCTCAAGTCAGGTACGAGGCCGAGAGGGTTTTTAATGATTGGTGTAGTTTATCAAAATAGCTACTCATCTCATCTGAGCTTGGGGATTTGTTGTGTGGAGGTCTACATATGACCTAGTCACCCCGACTCCTTTTTTATGTCCATGGGAGAAAGAGATATCTCTTGGCAGGCAACTAAACTGATTTGTTTTAAAAATTGACTTACAAATGAAGCTGATCATGCCCTTGAAATGACTTTCTCTCCTTTGACTCCAAAGGGAGTCCAGCTCTGTGTCAAATTATCTTGCGAACATTATACTACAGAACAGTTTGGAGGAAGCCTGCAAGAAGGAATGAATAGCTCTGGAATGAATCTTGATTTGCACTACTGTAAACTGAATCAGACTGAGACTGATTATACTCAAGAACTAAAAAAACCAAATGGTGACTGCATAGCATAGATCTAGGGCCCTGACTGTGTGATATTTTTTAAGTCTGTGTATTAATTACTAGAAGTAGCTTTTAATGCACCATGCATCTGGTGCATTAATTTACTTTATTTTGCGAGGAACTATGCCAAAGTGTAATCCTAAACTGTTGGTGGCTATAGGCTCATAAGATGGATATCTTACAGAGATATTTTGATATTCTTAACTACTTCCAGATCATTCCACTTCTAATTTCAGATTATGCTCACCTTACTCCTCCAGGACAAAGAGAAATTTTCTTCCAAAGCAAATCCAGTTGCTGTGATCTACTTCATAATAATTAGTTTTCTTTTCTGTATACTGGTGTTTCCTGTTTTGTTAGTTCTTTGAATGAAAATGATCAGTGAGAAGTAGGGGATGGGTAGGGCCACCAAAAGACAGAAGGCTGAGAAACAGAATGGTGTTGTTTCTACTGCTGAATCATTTTGGTATTCTCTTGCTTACTAGATGTGTTTGAGCTGCTGTGTGAGGATCTCAGGGTTTCCTGATACAAATCTCAGGAATTTTCCAAAGGAGTTTTATTAGAGCTAAATGCCTTTGATTCTTCTACATATGCTACTTATTTGTCACAGGAGACTTGAACAACTACATGGGCTATGGGGTCTGTTGTCTAAGCATTTACATCATTGTTTGCCCTGACAGACAGTAGTAATCATCAGAAATCTCTGGAGGAAGTAAGAGGTGTTCTTCTATCAGACTTTGATCATAGATGTAGTTAAAACTTTCAAGCATTAGCGAATGTCACAGCATTTGTTATACCAATGATTCAAGGGACGGTCTGTGCATTACCTCCTTCCTTGAATCAAGAATAATGTCATTGTGATTTGTTGGAAAACTTTTAATGCAGTCTGACTCCCTGTCCACTGGTTACTCTCCTGTCTCTTCTGACTTTTATAGGTGGTTGGCATCAGCTGTAGAATATGCCAAAAGAGGTGGTAGGAAGGACTCAGCAAGTGGTCATCATTTAAAAATTCTTTGTATCTACCCATTAATCAGTACTTCGTAATTTGAAGGCCAGTAAATTTATTCAGATCATAGCAGAGTTATTCTTTTTCCAACTAACTTCAGAGTTTTCCTGTCATACAGGAAAGGAAGTATGAAAATCTGGTTTAGAAAATTTAACTTTAAGATCTCCAGAGGAGGGACAATTCTTCATGTCACTGTATGACTTTCTGTTCAAGATTTACAGTCCTGAGAAACTTAAGCATCCTCAGCAAAACTATTTGGAGTAGCTTACTTTCTATTGTATTCAGGATGACAAGGTCTACATCCTAAGTATCACATTTTAAAGTGTCAGCTGTAAAACTAATAGTCTAAGTAAAATATACTGCATAAAAGAAGCTAGGGTCTTTTATGAGTACTCTTCCAAAGAAGAATCAGTCTGGGATGGATGTTACCCTGTTGAGCATAAAAGACAAAGCTAGAACATGCCAATTTCTAGTGCTGGTCAAGACAAGATTTCTACTGAAATCTTGGAAACAAATGTGGGTCATTGTGTATATTTACCAATCCAATTCATTGCTCACAAGAAAATTAGTATGCACAAAGTAGTGCATTAATTGCACAATTGGTGAATAGGTACTCACAAGGACATAGGATGAAATTAGAACTATGTCTTTGGGTCTTGTACCTTATTCAGATCAACGTACCCAAATGTTGACTCAACAGGTGCTAATTTACATAAATGTGTAGACATATCTCTCCATTTTTACCTCAGAGTCTGGGATCCTATCCTCCAGGTGGAGGACTTTTATCCTGATGGTTATCACATGTGAAATGGATGCCCACACTGGAGGATCAAGAATTTCACAAGCTTCCTTTTTATTTTTCTAGTCCCTTTTATGATCACCTTCCTGGGTTCTGCTCTCAAGTGACAAAGTTACACAAAGAAGAAGCTTACACTTATTAAAAACAGTATTTCTGTGTACAACACCTGGCAGAGAGGAGTCTTTCCTTGTCTGTGGTGTACAGCCAAGGTACAGTGTGGTATCACAAGCCCTAGTCTTTCTTTTCCCATTTCCTTTCCTCCTGTTTACATGGCCTGATAAGGGTTAAAAAGAATTGCATAGCCTGCTTGGGAAACCAGATTTATTCCTAATTCCTGTTTTGGGGATAGTGCCAGAAGAGTTGTTGGGAAGGCTGGAAACTTGGCAGGTGGAGAAGGAAAGGGGCAGAACTGTGAGATGTGCTGCAGTGGAGGCATCCACTCCACCCTTTACATCTTTCAAGACAGAGAGGGTCATCTCTCTAGGGAAGAGCAACCACAGTGCAGAGCTGTGCCAGACACAGATGCCCCCATTCCTGAATTTCTCTGTGAAGGGTTACTGCTGAGACTTTGGCACTTTACTGCAATGATTAATGCACATATACAGTAAGAGTGGGAATAATGTTCCAGAGTGACCGAGGTAACAGGAGAAGGCACTCATCAATTCTTCATTTTTCACCTTTCAGCACATACTGCTCACCCAGACACTGCTGTTTAACTGGAGTAGAGCTGCTTCTGGGGTACAGGTTTTATAAAATCATAATTCTCAATTTATGGCATATGTTGAGGTACAGTTTTTCAGTGGAGTGCTGAGATCCTATCAAGCAATTTCCATCATCTGTAGAAGGAAGTCACATGAATGAATCCCACAGTGTCTTAAAAATGCCATCGTTTCTGCTTCTAACCACTAAACACTTTCCTGTTTATTTCTTCTGCATTGTATCAAAGTCTGCCATTCTGTTATTTGTGTTTAGCAGCAGGATCTCCAGGTTAGTTCCCTGCTTGCTGCTTTATGTTAATCCACTTTCTGGTTGGAAAGGATGTGAAATTTACTCAAGAATGAAATTGTATTCCACATCATTACACTGTTCTCATTAAATCTATTATTTCCACATCATTGCCCAAGAAAATACCCGATGCGAGAATCCTCCAAGAGTTCACTTTCCTAATTCACAGGACAATTACAAAATTGCTTTTGCCACAGTGGGAAATGTTGACTGCTGGGTCACTTAAATTCTCGTGGTGCCATCTAATAAATAAGAGCACTATTTCTCCTTGCAGAACTAGAATATGACAATGCAGCCAGAGGTTATGAAAGGTTTTTAATTTTACTTTTCTTTTTTCCTTTGTTTTGTTGTTTAATTGTTCTTTTTTTCTGAAAGACAATAAGCTTTCTGGGATAAATAAATGAGGTGGGGGTTTTTGTTTGTTTGTTTTGTTTTGTTTTGCTTTGTTTTCTTTCCCCAAGGTTGCTGTCTCCGTGTTAAATGAAACAAATAAGAAATTTGTTTTTAGATCAAGCATCTGATTTGTGTAAGTATGTTACAGTATAATATAGACAAAGTATAAGCAGCCAAAACTATTTCATTCTGTCATCTTCCTGATAGAAGAGGAAAGCCTATATAATAGTTTTTTAAGAGCATATTGGCATATAAAAAAGCCCCACTTTTTGAATTTTCTGTCTCTATATTCTCTTTCATTCCATGCTAGTTATGAAAACATGCACAGAAACATTTTCCTGCCTGTCACAAAGATTTGACTATTTTTGTTAGTATTGAAAATGACTGAGTAGTCCTTCCACACAGATGAATAAATCTCACCCCAAGAAGCTGCATGGACTGCAAACTGATCTGCGTTATTCTGAACAGGGACATGATCAGCAAAACCACTTATAGGTGCAGAAGAATTAACCGACAAAATCAAGTTTATCACTTAGGGTGAAGTCAGGGCAGCTTTGAGGAGTTCAGACATCTCACCCTAAATTGTTGTCATGGTTTAGGGTGAGGGCAGCCCTTTAGGGGTTAACAGACACGCTCTGTTAACCCCCCCTCCCTCCCCAAAAGGGAAGAGAAAGGGAATAAGGGAGAGAGACTTAGTGATTAGAAAAGGAAACTAGGTCAGCTTTAATGAAAATGAAAATAATAATAATAAAAATTGAATATATACAAATATGTACAAAACCAGTATTAAACCCAACCTCCACAATGGCAATATGTCACCATTACCACTGGTGCTGTGGACAGGCACCAGGAGAGTCACAGACTGGGCCCAGCAGGAAGTGGGAGCTGTGTTCAGGAGCTGGATTCTGTTACCGGATTCAGAAACACACCAATTGGGATTGAAGGCAGAATGGACAGAGTCCTCCTTGGGTGCTCTGAGGAAGGAACTGAAAGAGGACCCGAGCCAAGATGAGCAAAGCTGTCAAAGTGGACCATTGTGATCCCTCAGCTTTATACTGAATATGATCTATATGGGATGGAATCCCTTGCTGGTCAGTTTGGGGTCACCTGTCCTTTCTGCTCCTTTCAACAGGTGCAGCCTTTAAATTTCTTCACCCCCCTAACAAGGCACACAAGATCCAGCAGTGGCCTTGGTCTGCACACCAGCCCTTGGTACTCACTCTACACATGGGGTGTTACCACTGCTAGAAGCAGACACTGCCTGTGAAAACAGGCTGCGAACTTCAGACAGTGCAGTTAGTAAGAAGAACTGAGATGGGAAATAAAATCACTGAACAGATTTAGTTCTGGTCTCACTCAAACCAAGACAATTGTCCATGTCCAAGGCTGTGCTGGAAAAGTATAATCTTCCTCCAAGGTGTATTAAACTGAATCCATCGTTGCCATAAGACAGCTATCTGATTTCTCACCAAAACTGATTTTAATGATAGCACAGTGGTCTTATTTCTAGTTTCTGTAAAAAACCAAACATAATATAAGGTTTTCAAATATTTCTATGACAGGAGTTTTGTAAACCCCGTGTGTCAATAGAGAATTTGCTTTACCAGGAAATAAGTTTTGTCATTCAGATTTCTTGAAAAGACCTATTTCTCCTCCAGAGGTAAAGTGTGGGATAGCAGTAGGCAAATGCAGAAGACTACAGTTCTTGCATTAGACACCCATATGAAAGCTACTTGTCTAAATGTTGCTTTTAGAAACACATCAAAATTTCATTTTGGTTTAAAATAGACAGCTTTACTGAACCCTGTGTCTGCTCAATGTTGATAAAGCAACCTTCAGTGACTGTTCAGATGGTGCCTCTGTACTGTGGATGTCTGACACCACGGAAGTGTTGATAAAATGAATGAAAGTGAATGCTTGTTCTGGTAATAGTTTTATTTCAGAGCATTATGTGAAATGCAGCAATTGCATACAAAAAACCCCAAACATTTATTAATTGTTTTCTGTTTGTTTGTTTGTTATCTGTTGGGCAAAGGTTGCATAGATAAAGGACTAGTACAGGACAAAGTTAATACTAGGTTTTTTGTGGATACATATGGAATTACAGTATTCTGGTTTATGAACTCTTTCCACACACAGTAGGAAGTTCATCAAGGAGTATCTTAATTTAAAAATAATAATAAGGCAGTTGAAATAAGGCATTTCCTCTGTTCCAAACAGAACCTTGCATGTGTCTACTTAGGCCAACGGCAAAGAGAGGCCATGTGCGCATCCTCTGCCATTGTATGCATCCTAATCTTCCTTTCCTGCAAGCACGCAGTTGACAAAAACTGACTTCTGCTTAAATTCAGATGATGAATTTTCCATCTTTACGTTCTGCCCTTTGGTCCCCAACATGACAGAATAGATGGAAATACTAGCTAAACTGTTTCATATAAAAGGAAAAATTCATTTTGTCATGCATCATTGTTATTTAAAGCCTTATTACATTTCAGGTATCTCTACCAAAATGTCTGAAACTACTTTTTTTTTTCCTCTTGGCTAAAACAAAGATGTATTACCAGTAGGAAAATATTTTTACAGATCTGCTTTCTGTTTTTCTTTTCATTTTCATTAGCTGGATTGCTGCAGATGATAATTTTTCACGGTCTTCTTAATTTCTCAAGGGAAACCTTAAAACTGTGGGAAAAAAATATCTAAGCCTACGAAATTTTGGGGTTGGATTTGTCAGGAGAATTTCTAGCCAGTATCGAGCAAAGACTGATTTTGCTTTGCTGATGTATGTCATGTGCTCAGCATTGGTCACATCACTGAATATGGTTGGGATTTTCCAACTATGACTTTCTTTTCAGTTTTCCCTTAAGGAATATCCCTGCGAAGAATTTATGTCTGTCTCTCCTGTTGCTTCAGGCATGGACATTCCTCTTCATTGTCCATTGGGTTCTGTGGATTACAAAATCAAGACATAGGTCTACTTGATTTTGTAATGATTTGGTTAATCAAGAGTTTGTATTGTCCTGAAATGGCTATCACTGGACATAGATTGAAGATGTAGTTTGTTACTGGGTGATTTAGAGGTATCAGTCAGTCATTTCTTGAAGTCCTATTCCTTGTACATTGTAATTATGTTATGTACATTTTTCTTGGCATTGACAATATCTCTGCAGATAAGAAGCATGTGTCAAAATGAAGATTTCCATTTGTCTGAAAAAAGAAGAGTCACACATGTTTTCTACTCTCATTTGATAGCCAAGTCTGTAGTTTCATAATAAAGCTAGATATCCTGCTATCCTGATGAGTGTATTTTTATGAAAAAAATTCAAAACATACACTTTTTCACTTTTCTTAGTTGGGTAGGACTTGTTTCATACAAGGCAGATGCATAGCTTGTGGGAAGTAGGGCAGAATATTTTTGTCTTCATAATTTTTCTACCATTTTTTTCTGGAATATATTTCAGAATATGTTCAATGACTGGAATGTCTGTGTCCATTTTTCATCTCTGCTGACTAATGTATTATTAAACAAAATACTAGTTTGTTCTTATGAGGTAATAAAGATTCTGTCTATCACGCTTGCTCGTGTGTCACTTTTCAAGGTTTACAAATGGTTAGTAATAATACTTCAAGATCTTTCTGAGTTGCCGAAATTTGAGCTTTTTGCTGTGGTGTGTAATGCACTTCAGTGTATAATGCAATCAGTACATTCAAGTATCTGTAGTATAATTATGATTCTGTGATTCAATTATTGCAAAGTCAGCATGCTTGTCTCTAAAATGGTAATTTTTTCTGTGTCATGAAGGGACAGTGTAGTTTCACAGTACATATTATATTGGTATCAAACGTTATTTTTCTTTTTTTTTGAAGTCCAGACCATATTATTATAATTATCCTTCAAATCATAGATGTGACTTTTTCCCCCATATGCTTGCCCATGCTATGTCAATTATCTCAAAGTGAAGCCTGTATTCTCAGAAGACTTCACTGGGATCTTACACCACAAAAGTTGCCATCATNAAAAAAAAAACAAAAAAACCAAGACTTCATTGTTATTATTATTTTACAGGTAATTCCAGACCTCAAGTTTTAAAGGAGTATGGTTTGCAGTGTTAGACATTGTTTAATTTTAATAAGTGATGATGTCTCCAGCTGTTCTGTAAATAGACAGGAAATGAAGACCAATTGGTTTTCATTTGCAGTCTGAAGCTGGATGAGATCTGCTTGCATGCTTTACAGTGAAACATGAGCTTTCGGCATCTTGAACACCTTTTCCTCTCATTTCTCAATAAGCACAGTCATTAGCTTTTTGAGTGGTCCAATGCTTTATAGAAAGTAGCCTATGACTTTTTTTCAGTTGAGTCACATTTTCAGCCTTACTGTAACATTAAAATATTTCTGATGCTTGACAGTTCTGGGAATTAAATTAATTACATTTTCTTTTTCTTCTTCTTTTTCTGTGAGATGCTAGCTTATAGCTAGAACTGAGCTTATATCATTTTTCTCTTGCAGATATATATATTTTGAATTCCACGGATATGAAGAATGATCTAGCTATTGTTTTCATACCCCACTTGGAAGATAATTATGTATTGAAATGCCTCCCTCATTTTCAGTAGGAATGTACTAAGAAAGCTGTGATGTTGCCTAACCAACAAAGCATATATCATATTCTGCATTGTTTGAAGAAACATGAAATAAATAAACAAACAAATATTTATGATACAAGTCTCAAGGATTTCTTGAATGATGTGTGGGGTCACAGGCTAACAGTATGTTTGTAATAATTTCCTGCTATGGCTGCGTGTGGATTCGAAGATATTTTGTCACAGAATCTACACCAGTTGGACTCATTTCTCAAAGTCACATTTCTCTTTAGAAAGGAAAATTACTCTTGTCAAAATCTCTCTTGGAATTTAAACTATCATTATAACTAAAATACAGGTGTCAAAGATGATTTCTTTTTTTCAGGCAGCATGTTCAGCCAGGCATATCTATGAANTAATGTATTATTAAACAAAATACTAGTTTGTTCTTATGAGGTAATAAAGATTCTGTCTATCACGCTTGCTCGTGTGTCACTTTTCAAGGTTTACAAATGGTTAGTAATAATACTTCAAGATCTTTCTGAGTTGCCGAAATTTGAGCTTTTTGCTGTGGTGTGTAATGCACTTCAGTGTATAATGCAATCAGTACATTCAAGTATCTGTAGTATAATTATGATTCTGTGATTCAATTATTGCAAAGTCAGCATGCTTGTCTCTAAAATGGTAATTTTTTCTGTGTCATGAAGGGACAGTGTAGTTTCACAGTACATATTATATTGGTATCAAACGTTATTTTTCTTTTTTTTGAAGTCCAGACCATATTATTATAATTATCCTTCAAATCATAGATGTGACTTTTTCCCCCATATGCTTGCCCATGCTATGTCAATTATCTCAAAGTGAAGCCTGTATTCTCAGAAGACTTCACTGGGATCTTACACCACAAAAGTTGCCATCATAAACCAAACCAGAAGGATACAGTGATCCTTACCATGCTGGTGTTTGACACTACTCTGAAGAAACAGAGTAGTGTCATCTGAGCAAACCCCATGAAATTTCCATGTAGCTAACTTTATCCAAGCTGAGGACACTAAAATCCCACTACAGATGATAAGGAACAAATCTCTCACCAAGGGTGCAACTTATTAAATCCTACAATTGTTCAGATCACTCATATCCTAGAAGTGGCCATCTGTGTTGCCTACAAAGATGTTCAAAGGGAACAAGGCTAAATGTAGACATTTACACTATAGACACATACAAATGAACACTATGGACACATAGAAATTCACTCCAAATGTCTTGATTCCATCATAAATATTCCAAAACAGTGGCCAGATGCTACCTGTCTCCCATATGCAGAAATATCAATGTACATTTTGAAAAGTTCCTAGTTACTGGAAATACATTTTTTGTGTGAACCCCACTTTAGCCTCTGCTTCCCCCTTTCACACACACCCNGTGAGATGCTAGCTTATAGCTAGAACTGAGCTTATATCATTTTTCTCTTGCAGATATATATATTTTGAATTCCACGGATATGAAGAATGATCTAGCTATTGTTTTCATACCCCACTTGGAAGATAATTATGTATTGAAATGCCTCCCTCATTTTCAGTAGGAATGTACTAAGAAAGCTGTGATGTTGCCTAACCAACAAAGCATATATCATATTCTGCATTGTTTGAAGAAACATGAAATAAATAAACAAACAAATATTTATGATACAAGTCTCAAGGATTTCTTGAATGATGTGTGGGGTCACAGGCTAACAGTATGTTTGTAATAATTTCCTGCTATGGCTGCGTGTGGATTCGAAGATATTTTGTCACAGAATCTACACCAGTTGGACTCATTTCTCAAAGTCACATTTCTCTTTAGAAAGGAAAATTACTCTTGTCAAAATCTCTCTTGGAATTTAAACTATCATTATAACTAAAATACAGGTGTCAAAGATGATTTCTTTTTTTCAGGCAGCATGTTCAGCCAGGCATATCTATGAAAAAAGTAGCAATCAATCAATATTGTTGAATTCCTTGACAAGTTGGGTATTGTTGGTAATGTGTGTGTTTTCTTCTTTACCTTGTATGTTCATGTCTCTGCCTTCTCTAGGAAGCTATAGTGACTAAACTCTAATTTTTGTTTTGAAGCTACTTTAAAAAAATACCTTCAGGCTGTGTGATGAGTAATGAATAACCCATCTTTTCTTTAGTCATTATATTTGTCTTCCCTAGGAAGGAGACAGCATCATTATACCTTTCACACTCTTTTCATAAGATTGCCTGTTTCTTCAGTCAGAAAAACTTCATCCCCTGCAATCTTCATTTTACTCTTAAGTTGTCTTTAATTCACATTAAAAAAGGTAATACATTCAATATATTTTCTTTTGGGAAGATGCCAGATCTTACTAATTCTGTTTCCTACCCACAATGAGAAGAACCTTTTTGCCAAGACTTTGTGCACTAGTTTTCTGAATTAAAACTAAGAAAATGGTAGGTTTCTCCTAAATTCTCATTTATGCCACCGAATAAGATATTGTGTAAAAAATGTCCCTCTGCTCCTCTTATCCACAAATCCAGTCACCTCATTTTAGAAGGCTCTGCTTAATATACTCTGCTTTCTTTACTGTAGCTCGTTTTCATCCTCCTCACTGTTATCTATTGTGATGGAAAACATAGTTGTCCTGGGCAGCTGTCTCTAGGTGGCCCTGCCTGAGCAGGGGGATTAGACCAGATGGCCTCCAGAGGTCCCATCCAATTTCATATATTGTGTGATTCCATAATTCTGTGAAATCCAGAATATTTCAGGTCTTTCACAGACTTGCAATGCAATTCCACTAATTTCTCAAATATATATATTTTTTCTTTTAAATAGGTTGATTATTATTATCAGAAACTCTGATGGAGAAGTCCTCTGTTTGAGGTAACACACAAGTGTCTAATAAGCTTCTACTGTTGGCAGATTCTCATCTTTGAATTTTGTCCCTTTTTCCAAAATGCTCATATGTTGGAAGTTTCTACTTTAGATAAAGGGGAAGTAAGAGCTCACCCTCCTTTTCAAATCTGTAAGGAATTAATTGCAGGGCAGATGTCAATATTGACACTTCTCTTTTTCTGTAATATTTCTAATATTTTTAGACTTTTTATACTTCAAAGTGTGTGAGGTTGGGGGAGGTGGGGATCGATATCTGTCAAGGATGTACATAACGTAGATCATTCTTTAGTACTTGCTTTAGATTGCTTGGTTTGTTATTCACAATGAAATGCTATACCAAAGCAACACATCATTCCTTCAAATTTCAGTAGGAACTCTATTAATTTCTCTGTTCTCTAGGTCAACCATCTTTCTCTGAGGTGAAGTTATTTGTACAGGCTGATTTTGCCTTTTACTTTCGGAAAATTTTGACCATCTCTAGCTGACATAGTCCATTTCCAGAACTGGTATATTCTGTTATTTCTGAAAGATTTGTGTCTAATATTTTTCAAATAACTTATCATGCTCTTTGATTATACTTTAGAGCTCTGCCCCCTTTTCAGATGAATAGAGAAGTCACTCTCTCTCTGTTGGCACAAACTGCAGCTATCTAATTTGCCATCTTTCCTTTTTGCTGAATGAAAATCATGCAAAGTCATTCCAGGTTTTCTAGTCACCTACCTTCTTAATTTTCCATAGTAACTTTGTAAAGAAAGGCTTACATTATTCTAGGCTAACTAAGCAACAGATTTCATCCTCAGTTCACTTTCCCATTCATTTGTGCTTTCTTAGAGCTTCCATTAATAGAAGAACATCAAACTGGCACTGTGTTTGAGGAAACCCTTTGTTTGAGTTTGTATCCTCTATTCCCCATGTAAACACAATCATATTTTAGAGAATATTTTATATGGTACTTTTTTTTCCTCTGTGAAAGGAATATAATAAGACATTTTATTTCCTAGCATCTTGGGTACAGAAAATTTTAATGCTTGACTTATTAGCTTTCTGTTTTCAACAAAATATACAAACTTTCCTCATTACTGGTGCTCAGGAGAAAACACTGTCCATGAGGAAAGCCTGACTGTAATTTCCATGCATACACTTAGTGACAACTGCAGGGTGGTACCAATCTGCTCATGATCTTTTGACTTCTTTTCTATGTCACAGAGACCAGGTTTTGACAACCCAAACACCCTAGAAGGGGTAGTGGAGCATTACTATGTGAATTTTCCTGCACATAGTGTGCTCTTTCCTGCTCTCTTTCCCATTTTTCCACATCCTGTATAGCCAAAAGCATTTTTATACTGTCTTGGGAAGGAAGAAAAACTTGGGAGATTATTCCAATGTCTAATTGTTCTCAGGGTGAAAAATTTTCTACTGGATTCCAATTTGAATCTCACCAGGAGTAACTTGTATCCATTACCCCTTGTCCTTTTCATGTGACTCCTTGTAAAAAGGGAGTCTCCATCTTCTTGGTAGCCACCTTTTATGTACTTGTACATAGTAATAAAGTCTCCCCTAAGCCTTTTCTTGTCAAGGCTGAATGAACCAAGTTTTTTCAGACTTTCTTCATACGGTAGATTGTCTTTTGAGTTAATTCCAACATCCCAAAGTCCTGTTTAGGCTCTTTTACCAAGTATTTTGCTATATGTATTTGCACATGTGTGCATACACAAGAAAGGTTTTTTTGTGATTAGTGAACTCCATGCCAAGTCCATCCTATCTCCTTCCAAACCTCGATGTAAGGGCTGTGACTTTATAAATTAATTTGGTTCCTGAAATGTATGGATATCTCAGACATCTTAGGTTGTCTTAAATAGCAACAGATGCCTATTTTTAGGCAGCTAAACATATCCAAAGACACCAGACCTGGATATATACTACTGAATAATTAAGGAAGTGTCAAAGTCAATAAGATCTTCAAACTTAGTAAGGTCTGCAAATTCACATCTGCCTTAGAATGATAGGTGTTATTGCCCTTCAATTAAATAATATATTGCCATAAAATTAGTATCTTTCCTGAGCTTGTATGTTGCAGGGTATTATACTTATCACGTATGATCATTCCGAGTTCCTAATTAACATGAATTTTGTCATTGTATGAAGAGACTTTCTTTCCAAATTTTGGAAACCTCTATTGGCTGCTTCTTCTATGCTCTGTCTTCACAGCTTTTGATTATCCTGTTCCACTAAGAAAAAACATTGCTAGAACCTCAGGAGCAGAGATGCTCACCCACATAACTGGCAGCTTCAGAGTCTATGCCCCATCTCCAGTGATCAGACTTCATGAATTTTGCCCAGCTACAAAGTCTGACTCGGTGGTATATTTTGATTAATTTTTAGGACTATTTTCCAACGTCAGGGATTACAGCATAAACAGTTACTGAACAATGAAGGACAGGGTTCAACTGTCCAGTAACTTATATCTGAACAACCCTTGATTTAGCTTCCTTTTCTAGATATTTGATCAATTCTATCCATTTTGTTCTTGGTTATTATTATCTAACATTTGTTCATTACACACTTTTAGAATTGTTTAAATACATAATATTTTAAGTATGCCATTGGCCATAACTCATTGGACATTAAGTATGCATTGGACATAACTCTTTGTACGTATGCACCCACAGAGTCACAATCTGGGATCTTCAAGTAAGGACAAGGAGCAACGGTTTAAAGTCAGGAAAGGATAGATTTAGAAAAAAGTTCTTTAGTATGAGGGTGACAGATCACTGGAATGGGCTGCCCAGAGAGGTGGTGGAGGCCCCATCCCTGAAGTCATTCAAGGTCAGGCTTGATGGGGCTCTAAGCAACCTTCCCTAGGTAGGGATGTCCCTACTTGTGTAGGGAGGTTGGACCAGATCAGCTCTAGAGGTCCCTTTCAGCCTAGAACATTCTATGATTCTATGATTCCTGACACTTTATTTCCTGCCTTGCAGCATGGTGTGATAACAGAATCAGTCTGTAAGGCACAAAATGTCAAGTTCAATTGTAACTCTTCAGCGAGGTGAGTTCAGAGTTTATTGGTGGTGATGACCAGAACATGTTAGCAAAATCATCTCGTCATTCCTTCCAACAGAGTTTCACTGTTATCCAGAGAACTGTTTAAAAGAACAAGAGATAAATATATATATGTAACAGTTTCAGTGTTATCATGAGCATCCTGAGCAAATTAAGAGGACAGGGCAAAGAGTCACTTTAGCATCTCCTGTTGTGTCTAAAGCTTTGAGAGGATTAATATTTCTTAACAAGTATTCACTTATTCCTCTCAAATGCTGTGTTGATAAACTTTTTAGATTAGCAGATAATGTACAGGACTTCAAAGACTTACACAGGCATTCCCATTTGGTTTCCTGAATACAGCTGGGAGTCAAACTAATTGGCAGTCTGCAGTCAGGCAAGTGATCACAGGACGATGTAAAATGGAGCCAAAGACCTAACAATATAGATGCATCATTTCTTAAATATGTAATTCTGTAGGCAAACTGGCCATCTAAGCAGGGTAAACCCACTATTTTATAACAAGATATATGTGCACTTCAGACTTTATAAAATAGTACTAAAGAAGGGAACTGAGGGAGGTCGATCCTGATCGCTGTCGCACAGTAAAATGCAAAATAACTCTATTGACTTCAATTCCATTTTTCCAATATTCTTCTGAGATTAGAACCTAATTTATCTCCATTATAACCACATCATAGACACTGGCTTTCCTCCCATACTCAGGGACCTCTCCTTTCCTCTGTCATTATTCAAAAAAGATGGAGAGTGGTAAAGCAACAACATCAGCCCACTCCCTCAGCACTTGTGGGGCAGCCCATCAAGACTTGTGGACTTGTATGTGTTCAGTTTACCCAAGTGATTTCTAATCCAATCCTCATCAACCATCAGAGAGTCTTCTTCCCACTAGGCTTCATCTTACTTCCAGGGTCTGAGATTTCTGAGGGCTGGTCTTAGTTGTGAAGACTGAAGCAAAGAAGGCATTCAGTAACTCCATCTTCTCTTCATCCTCTGTCACCAGGTCTCCCAACTCATTCACATTTTCCCTATTCTTCCTTTTACCACAGATGTCTTTAAAGAAGCCCTTCTTGTTCTCTTTTAATTCCTTTGCCAGAATTAATTCCAACAGGGCTTTGGCCTACCTTATTGCACCCTGACAGCATTCCTATAATTCTCCCAAGAGAGCAGTCCCTTTTTCTGCTTGCTGTGAACTTCTTTATTCCACACGAGTTTTTCAGCATCTTCTTGCTCATCCATGCTGGTCTCCTACCTCCTCTACTTGACTTTTTACTCAAAGGAATGCACCTATCTTGAGCTTGGAGGAAGAGATATCTGAATAACAACCAGCATTCTTGCCCCCCCCAACCTTCTTGAGTCTTAGCCCATGACCATGCAGATTAAAAGTTAAAATGCTTTGGAAAAAATTCCTATCATAAAATAACAGAAAGAGCAGAGAGGCAACACTTTAATGAAAATAAACTGGCATCATCACTATAGACTGTGATACTTGTTCAAGTGATCCAGTTTTGTCATTAATCACACAAGGAAGACATCAGCTCTGCCACCTCTTTGGCTTATCAATAGCAGTTGGATGGCTCTGATTCTCCAAGCTTTCTTACAGTTTTAGACTTATAAGAGAAACTTGAGCTTTGAAATGTGTCTACTTCTTCTCAAATACCAGATCTTAATTACACCAAAGGCAACTGTTACTTAGAATTTTCAACCTGATGGGATTGTGAAGAGTGCCACTGATGGCAAAATTCTTTATTCAACAGGTAATCTCTAATTTCTCCTCCTCAACAATGTTTTTTGTAACAGTGAATTGGGCCTTTCTAAATTTATGCTCCTCCTAAACTATTGCTTCATGTGTGCCACTAGCACATGTTACCAAGTCAGCCCACTCTACTGGTCACATCACTTCCCATTATGTCTAACTGCATTTCTAAAAAGGCAAATATACTGTTTTGTTTGTGCCTTTGAAAATATTTTATTGCACCCTGAACACAGATGTGCCATATGTGGAGTTAGTTGCACACATTAAAGGTTTCAGTAGTAAATCAACTTGTGCTACACTTCCCCATTTAGCTTTTTAAATATTTGTTTGGATGTTTGTTTCTGTAGTGAACAGGATTTAAAATGATATAAAAATAATAATGAAGCAATAAAGTGCTCCCCTGTGTAGAGTTCATACTACATTTAATTGGCACGATGGAGCAGTTTATGGCAAGTATTCTTAGATGTGTGAAAGTTTACTGTTACTGTGCTGCAGATGTTTCTAGGTAACCTTTAAGAAGAGTGGGAAATATAGATCTTTCAGATTGCTGCTTTTGCTTTATGAACATATGTTATAGAAAGCTATAGAGATGAGGATGACACAAAATAATGGTTATATTATTGCCTGAGGGCAGGGCACCATTAATGTGTCTCAGTGGG
Organism: Chloroceryle aenea; assembly: GCA_013399075.1. Lineage (NCBI taxonomy): Eukaryota > Metazoa > Chordata > Aves > Coraciiformes > Cerylidae > Chloroceryle > Chloroceryle aenea. Next base: position 82,047 of record VWZY01004309.1, read on the forward strand.
AGCCCAATAAATCCCACAGCCATGGTGAAGCTTAGTGTGAAAATCAAGTTTGGGTTTTGCATGCATGGATGCCTGCAGGAAATCAGCAGAGGAAAACACTGGAAAAAGCATACAGCCAAGGTTGAAAGAAGGAATACTGTAGCTAACTCAAAGACAGGGTTAGAGAATGCAATATTTGTAATATTATTTAAAAATATAAAGCAGCTCTATATATTTGCGTATGTACACATATATAATGTATATATGTTCTAAATACTTCATAAATGTGATGCCCTTGATGATAATTGCAGCTGCTTAAAAACAGGTTTGGGATCAATTGGATGAAAATTTTGCAACATAACACTCTTTTTTAAAATTCTCTTGTAGTGTGGCCTGAACTGTTAGTAATATCGGGGTCATTAGGAGCAGTCAACATGGTTTTACCAAGGGGAAGTCATGTTTGACCAACTTGATAGTCTTTTATGAGGACATGGCCATGTGGATAGATGATGGTAGAGCAGTGAATGTGGTTTATCTTGATTTCAGTAAAGCATTTAACATTGTCCCCCCCAGCATCCTCACATCTAAACTGAGGAAGTGTGGTCTGGATGATTGGATAGTGAGGTAGATTTTGAACTGGTGGAAGGATAGAAGGCAGAGAGCTGTGGTCAATGGGACAGTCTAGTTGGAGGCCTGTATCTAGTGGATTCCCTCAAGGGTCGATAATGGGACCAGTACTATTCAACATAGTCATCATTGACCTGGATAAGGGAACAGAGTGCACTGTACACTTGACTAGAAAGTCAAAGCAATACATTACAGATTTCTAAAATATTTTGCCTATTTTATTTCAGTTGTAACCGACCAGTACATTTAACATGAATTTCAGAAATTATGTGATTGTCCAGAGATTATGGAGGTTTACTCTATGTGACAAATAACTGGTTTATTATGGTGAACTTTCAGAAGAAAATTACCATCTCAGTTACATACATCCTCCACATGGGGGAGTTTTCTTTTAGAAATGAAGTCCACAAAAAGATTGGTTTTCAATGCAGTCCCATGTGAGCTAGAGAACCACAGCAATAAAGGAGCATTTGACTTTAACTACTTCAACATTTATCATCTTATGTGATATTGCCTAGACTGAAGGCATTTTTCATTGAATCTACTAGTAGCAATCATTCTTAATTGTTTCCATTGCATGTTTGAATCAAGGTGAGATATATATTTTCTGCATGACTAGAGAGATTGTTGCTCTTAAAATTCTGTCTCCCTGCAATGACATCTATGTTTCTGTTCCTAAACCACTTCTGGAAAATTGTGTTAAATTTATTACTGGAATCAGTCAGAAAGATGTGCCAGCATCTCTGCAGAATTATTCAGGACATGATTTCTGAATGTATCCTAAATGATCTTAATGGCGGTAATCAGACTCTTTTCCAAAGTGCACAACGAAAGACAAGGAGCAATAAAAACAACTTCCAATAAGAAAAATTCAAAAAGTGGAATTGTCATCCTTGAACATTTAAAAAATTTGGATCAGACAAGGCCCTGAACATCCTCCTCCAGCCTTGAATTTAGACCCGCTTTGAGAAGGCAGATGTACTAAATGGGATCCAGAAGTTACTTCTCACCTAAATTATTCCAAGAAGGAATCTGAACCCTAACATATTAAGAATGTTTGCTTTGGACAGCATTAGGCCAATTATTTTCTTGTTGTTCCATTCAGGATTTCACAGGCTTCCATAGATACTGTAGCCTGAGAGTCTTTGTGGATTATAAAACTGCCATATAGATTATTACCAATCAACTCCGTTCTGCTATTTTTTTCAGTGTTGTCATAAAAAATAAGTGACTTTATTCATTACAGTACTGTCCAAACTGAAAGATTGTAGAAGGCTTTATACATGGAGGTTACAAACACAAATTTGAATGCATAAATTGAGGAGAAAAGTGATTGAATAAGGCTATAGGTAATAGCAATTAAGTTTTCTTGAATAGAAACTGCAGACATTTATTCCCTCAATACATCAGGTTCATGACTGAACCTCTTGCCTGCATTATTTTGTTTTTGCAAGAACATACACTAACCTGCAAGATTAACTACATGCTCAACACCATAGTTTAACATTCCACCTTTGGTTTGGACTTACAGATAGGATCTTTGGGTGGAACTGGCATTAATTAGATGTGACAGCCACCCAACACTCAGGCTCAGTGCAAATCCTGCAAGTGTCAGGAGCTCAGCATGTTACCGTGGGAGCTTCTGTCCTTGACCATAGAGAGTGGTGAATAATAATCTAACACGCTTGTTTAATTGTTTCTTGCATTTTTAATGTGATAAGTAAGGCTTTTTCTCACAGTACATCAAAACCACAGTGCAGTAATACAGGAATGATAAATATCTGGTTCTGAGTCTGTCATACATTCATCTATGAAGTGCAGCCAAACTCAGCCAGATGTTAAAAAAGCCTATGCAGACCCGACACAGTGAAGTGTTTGGGCATGTGAATTCTGGGGACATCTTCAGATGAAGCATCTGCTCTGGGTCTTCATAAAATCTCTGAGTTTTAGTGTGGCTTTCAAAATAAACATGTTCAAGGGCACTGAGAACTGCGTTTGGAAAGAATGAGAGGAAGAAATGAATATCAGAGAGTATAAAACCTGGAATCTTGATTTAGGAGAGCACTCAAATTTAAACACAAGCCCACAGCACTTTTCTGCACAGGATGTGTGGGACGAATCCATGCATTGCAAAGTATGGCATAATGCTTAGTAGAGTGTGAAATTAATGAGAGAACATGACTATTTCACACTTGAAACAAGTGCTTTAATCTTTTAATTTCAGCATTACAAATGTTAGGAATCTTCATAGGTTGGAATGGTTTCTTGCACTCTAGACTCCTTTAGTTTCCTAGCCTAAACTAAGTAAAGCAAAAGATGCTAAAGGGAAGACAGTAGCACACCTTCTTCTATTAACATTAGCCAAATCATCTAATGTTATGTTAACAATCCTGCTAAGAGTAAATTTATGTGAAGAGATATGACCAAGTGGAGGACAGCATACAAGGTGCAAGTTCTTCATCTTCCAGCATGTCTGTTGAGTCATTTTTATTTAATATTTATAAGGTAACCAGGGCATTTTATGCTTTTTTTTAATATGTGACATCTGGTTTTATAATTTAGGAAAAGTTAAATTTAAGAGATATAGGAAAATCCAGTGCTGGATACTGAGGAAAATTTTCTAGCTTGCCACGGTAGAAAGCTATGGTTCCTTCCAGAAGGAGCTGTCATGAAGAGATTACAGTTCAGAACTACTGATTATTAGCTTTTCTGTGAAGTGATGCATAATTAAGCAAATGAAGCCACACTGTGAAAGAAGACTAGACTTCCTCTGAGACATCAAATGGAGGATTTGGTTGATTCTGAATGGAAATGATCATGGATAGGAGCAAGAGTAAGGCTGGGTATGAACAGCCTTTCCTTCCATATTGACTCCCATTTTCTTTTGGAGAGATCAAAAATGGTGGTTCTATGGCAGGAGTGCCAATTCATCCTTCCTCCCCAATTTTTATGAAATTGTCATTTTTTTGAACTTTAAGTCAATTACAACATTTCCCTTTGGAACATTTTTGCTTTGTTTTGGTTTTGATTTTTTTTTTTATTTTCTACTAGCAACATTTTTGTGAGAAAAAAGCAAAACAAAAACAAACCAACAAATATATAGCTAAGTATACTTTTTTAATCTGCTGGAATACATTATTGCTCTTTAGATTTTTACAAGTTTCAGTGTTGATCACAGAGCAGAAATGAGGTTCACTATGGACCTACAGTAGTGCTTTGTAGTAGTTACACAAAAGATGACACAAAAAGGAGATGAAGATGGTTTTGTGATTATATAAAACTTGATTTGCAGGAGCTTGAAGAATCACTAATCATAGAACAATCATATTCTGTGCTAGATTTAGTACAAAACCATAGTAAATACTCCCAAAAGACTTTAGATTGTCTTCTGGATGTAGTCATATATGCATGCATGCATGATCTTTGGACACTATGACCTAATATGACAATATGTGATAGAACTGGAAAAGGTGATCAAAAATTTCCAATCTAATCCCCTAGTATTTCCTTATATTAACCTGCTTGCATCTTCACTTGCTGTCTATTGTTTTTAAGTGAACATTGATTTTTATTAATTTAGCTTATTAATTGTCTCATAATCATGTCTTTGTATTACTACAAAGATGTTGCTATTGAAACATGGAAAGATAGAAATGTCTGGGTTGAAAGGGACCTCTAGAAGTCATCTAGTCCAACCCCTATGCTGAGATCAGGGACATCTTCAACTAGAGCAGGTTGCTCAGAGCTCTGTCCAGCCCCACCTTGAATATCTCCAGGGATGGGAACCCAATCACCTCCCTGGGCAACCTGTTCCAGTGCTCCACCACTCACATGGTAAAGACCTTCTTCCTCATTTCTAATGTAGATCCACTCCTTTCTAATTTAAAACCACTGCCCCTTGTCCTTTCACTCCAGACCTTTGTAAACAGGCCCTCTCCAGTCTGTTTATAAGCTCCCTTCAGGTACTGGAAGGTTGCTATTAGGTCTCCCCTGAGCCTTCTCTGAGCCTTCTCTTCTCCAGGCTGAACAATCCCAGCTCCCTCAGCCTGTCCTCATAGGAGAGGTGCTACAGCCCCCTGATCATCCCTGTGGCCTCCTCTGGACCTGCTCCATCAGGTCCATGTCCTTCCTGTGCTGAGGGCTCCAGAGCTGGATGCAGTATTCCAAATGAGGTCTGACCAGAGCAGAGTGGAGCGGCAGAATCACCTCTCTCGATCTTCTGGCCACAGTTTTTTTGATGCAGCCCAGGATGCAATTGGCCTTCTGGGCTACAAGCCAAGCACACACTGTCTGCTCATGTCCAGCTTCTCCTCTACCAGCACCCCCAAGTTCTTTTCTGCAGGGCTGCTCTCTACTGACTCTAATGTTATTACTAAAAACTATGATTATGATAATAATAGAATGTTCATCTATTAGTAGGAGAGACCAACACATGGCAAAGGCATTTGCTCAGGAGTATCCTTGATAGTCATTTTCATGACATGTTAAAATTTATTTTTTTCCTCTATTTTTCTTCCAATGATTTCCTCACATGAATGATATCTACACAAAGTTTGTCCAAAGAAACATCTTTAGAAAGACAGATATAAATGATGAACACTTCAGTTATTCAAATTTTAGTCATTAAGGCAACTCAGTTTTGTTTCTGAAACATCATATAAGTCAAATGGCTTCATATTTAGATGTTTGGTTTCATTCAGAGTCATTTCACAACTACTGGCAGAGCTCATACCTATATTATTGTTCCTCTTTAAAAATCTCACAGTTTTATAGTTGTGAGAATTTGAAGAATGAAAAGCATATTTTATCAATCAAGGAAGACAATAATGTCTTTTATAGAATAAGGGAGATGGATCTCCTGCAGTTTGAAGATTTTATGCTTTATCCCCCAGAGTGTTCAATAGTGCTCTGGATTCATGGTTAAGGGTAGAACATAGTATTTACTGTGCAATACTCTCCCTACAATGGCAAGAGTGCCTTTTGGAGCTGAAATCTGTGCTCTCTGCAAAGTTTTCCCTGAAGTTTGTATCAATTAAAAGTAAGTTCTGCACCATGTAAATTTTTTCTCTGATCATCCTTTGGCAGCAGAAGGATTCTTTAAGGAATTTCCAGGTGTTTTCATAAGTCTTTAATTCAGAGAGAGGGGACGTACATTTGTGTCTGTTGTAGGAAAAATATACAAGATGTGTTCTGCATTTCTCTGCCTGATTCAACTTGTTATCTTCAGATGCAGATTGAGAATTTTGTCCATTGTTTTAAACATTGCTCAAGCAACTGAATATAGTTACTGCTTTCTCTGGAGTGCTGTTAGAAATCTTTGAGCTCCTTTGTGGAGGAAAGTGCCTGAAATACTGAGAAATCGTAAGTACGGACACATAACTCCACTAAAATCAGAATACAATGCAAGTTCACTGAGGAATTTTAATGATTTTGGGGGAGATGATATATGTTATTCTTGCTCTGGATAGAAGTGAGAAGGCATATAGGGGTGCTTCACAGCCACATCAACCATGGCAATAAAAACATAGGAAAAGAGTCCTCAAGAAAAAGCTTGGAGATGGGGAACTGCCCATCTGATTTGATTTTTCCAATTTTTAAGATAGCAGGAATTTTTACATGAACTATTTCCTGCTAACCAGCAAAACTCACAATTTCAAACGCTTTTCAAAGGCCTGATGTGATTCTGTGTGTTGAGATTCAACATAATGGAGCAATCACCCAGAGTGTGTGCTGGAATAAAAGTGGTGCATGGTTAGAAAAAGTTCAAGTGGTGTCCTCTGTGTCTGACTTCTCATCTTTTACTTCACTCCAAATTGAAAGAACAGACTATTTCAGCTGGAAGGGACCTACAATGATTATCTAGTCCAACTGCCTGATCAATTCAGTTCTGACCGAGTTAAAGGTCCTAGGGCTGTTCACCGTGAAACTGTTCTGCCAAACCAAATGAAAATGGAGTGTACATGAAGAATGCTAGTAATGTGCTCAGCTAGTCCCTTTCATAATGCCTGTCTCTGTGATGACTTTTTAAAAAATATTATTATTTGTGAGAAATATCACACACTTGTGAATTTAGGGATGACTTTTTTTTGAGGGAACAGGAGGCAAAATCTATGGCCAGATCCAGCTTTTCTGGATTAAAGTGATATTGGATCTAACATTATGTATGACGCCCCTTGTCAAGTCTCTGTTGCCTCTTCTGGTAGTAATGATCGTTATCATCAGGAGCATCTGCTGATCTAGGCAGCTATCCTTTTCCTCGGGAAGCTTGTTTCCAACCATTGTTTCATTCCTGAAGGTTTACTGTCCCCCAAAATTCAAATGTAATATGCCCACAGGAAGGCTCTCGGGGCAATGTGGGAACCCAGATAAATCTCAAAGTAATTGTATTTCTTCTGTCTCTTCCCCTTGCAGCTCAGAGGCAATGTAGTACAGGAGAAAAGTATATTCAGTTCATCTTGAAAATTAAAATGTTTCACTGATTAAAACTTGTAGTGAATGTAGGGGTGAGCTGAGCTCAATGCCACTGTGTGTTCTAGAAGAAATAGCTCTTCGATGCCAAAATATCCCTTCCCAGGAGTAAAGGGTGGGAAACCGGAAAGAAATTCCTTTAAGACCTCACCCTAAACAGACATGTACTTGGTACTCTGTCATATAAAGAGATTTCTCTTTCAACTCAGTCATCTGCTCTTCATGACGTGGTGGGAGCCAGACAGAGAAGGCTGTGTGTGAGAGGATTGAGCCCCAGAGGCGGACAATGAGGCAGCAGCACTCTTTCCATTTTAAGGGAAAAAAGGAAACCCTTATGAAGTAATCAGTGTGATGAATGTCATGAGAATGTTTTTTTAAAAAAATCCCACAGTTTTTCTTGCTGCTGAGGCACAGTAGGAGTTAAAATCAGCATTTTAATGTAGCTTGGTAGACCATTTACACTGTCAGAATTTCTTTGTGCATATTTCCTATCAAGATGTTTTTCTGCTACTGTGCCTTTTATCTTACTGAGAAAAACACTACATTTTACAACAATATGTTAGAGTGTTCACTTCTCTAGGTGCACAAGTATTTCCAGAATCATATTTTATAATATGACTCACTGCACCAAACACACACACATACAAGATACTTTATTAATTGGTAAGTACACTGAACTAACATTTTAATAGCCTCCTTAGGATTTTTGTAGAAAGAATAATAAACCAAAGTATTTTCTGATAATTATCCACAATAATTGCAAAGACACTCTTTCCTGCTAAGAACACTCACAAAATATTTAGATATCTAACATATGGAATTACTTCTCTTCTTTCAAATGCCTCTATAAGAGTAGCTACATTATGAGACCTGCAATACGCCAAGCAATAAGTTATTTATCAGAAAGACACATAATTGAAATAAAGCCCAACAATAATGTAGATGTGGAAGCTTACTACTGTCACACTTGTGTGTCAGTAATTATATCACAAATCCTTTGAGACAAGATCTGTAACTTTTGCTTAATACTTTTTAGGGCTAAATCCATTGTGTGTGTCTGAATAATAAGAGAGTTTACTGCACCACATCAGGCTGTTAGTCCACCTACTAAATAACGCTGTTCTGTATGTTGAAGAGCAAGTCTGAAAGATTAGCAAATTTGTGCACTTTTAGGCTCTGTTGCAGAGAAATTCTTAAAATTGCCCTTCAGAAATCAGTACTTCTGCCATTTCTTTCTAATTCTTTTAACATCTGCCTGGTGGAGTGTGATGATACAAGGGTTTTTTTCACTAGTTATAACCCATTTCTTTCAAAATCTCCCCATAATGAGTTTCTAGGACTTCTTGACAGGCAGAGCTCTGAGCATTGGATAAGTTACAAAGGAGGAATGTACTAAATTCAGACTAAGAGGTGATGCTGAAATGCAGGATAAACACATTGACATTCAGTATTGTGCTAACTCGGCTACATTTCTATCATGTGTATGAAGCATAAGGAACATTGCATATCTACTCAGAGTATAATTCGTGCACCTAAGCTGATGTTTGTTCAAGTAGTGCAAAGACAGCATTTGACTTCTGAGCTAATTATAAGGTTAAGTGGTGCTGATATTTTGTATTGTTCCTGAGGGAAGGGGTGTCTCCTAACTGGGATTTCTACGTGCACTTTTCTTGATAGGCCCTGTAAATCAGGCAGCTGCAGTGCAGATGTATGCGTCTGAAAGACAAATCTACGTACACAAATAAGCAGTCATTATATTAAATTATAGCATCACTGCATATGATTTGTCACAAAGTTAAGACAGGAAAATGTTAATCTTTAGAGGATGTGCTATTTACAAAAACATCCAAACGTCTGAATTGCTTCGCATGTCCACACTAAAGATTTTCTTTCTTTTCATTGTATAGATTGAGATGAAGCAAAATGTTCTTCCAGGATAAGGTGAAAACTGAGCACTTATTATTAATCTTGATAAATATACCAGGTCTTTTTCAGCACGTAGGAAAAAGGAGGAACAATGAAGTTCTGCAAGCTTGCAAGCAGTTTTTATTTACTTCAGAATACGAAAATTTGTAATTCACATAATTTGAGGCTACTGTGTTCATTTCATTTGCTGTTTTAAAATGAATGTTCTTTGGGCATGAAATGCGCATATAATTTTGTTTTAACCTGGTGGAAAAAAGACTAAGTCATTAAAAATTAGGAGACTGATTTCTAGAGAAAAGAAATGGATTTTGGTGGCTAAGGCTTTAGCTGAACTGATTGTTCAAAGGAGCTTAACATGTGGATATAATTTGCTAAAGGATTTCCCAGAAGGCTAATGTGGTAAAAGAAGTCAGATGTGTTACATGATTAATACAGCTGCTTTGTCATCATAATTCAAGTGGTCATCAATTAGATCAGTGTAATGGGGTCAACCACAAGCTGTCACAACTATACAGACCACGAAGTGGACAAACATAGAGACAAAGAGGAGGAAAAATAGAATACAACATATGCAAAACTTACATTGATTTGTGGGCTGATAGAATGTTTTCTTACTATAGATTGACTAGCTAAAACCTCATAAATGAGTTGTGACAAGTTTAATATGCTTAAAGTCATTTAGAAGTAGTAATAAACCTTCTGCCAAATGACCTGGAGGGAAGTATTTGCTGCAGCATGAATATTGGCTAAAATTGACTAAAATATTAGGAAAAATTAATCTTCATCATCTATTACTGACTTTGACAAAAAAAAATTAAAACATTAGAATGTGAGGTGTAGCCAAGAAGGAGTTGAATGACTATTAACAAAAATCACCAATAATGTGATGTTTTGCTTTGTCTTGTAAAAGGGCATCAAAGAAGACTGCAGGCAAGACAAGCTACGTCAAATACCAAAGGAAACTAGGAACAAATGGACAAGTAAATAGAAATTTGAGTTCATCTGCTACATAGAAAATCTGCAGTTCCTGGAGACAAACAAGAAACATTCTCAAAATACTAAGAAAAAAAATATTTAAAATGCCCTTACAGGAGTTACTGTTAACTTAAGATTACTAGAAGGCAAACGATTTTTGTATGCTACATACTTTTCCACATTTATGTTGTATTCCTTGCATTTTAAAACATTTCTCAAATAAACTCTCCTAAGTTTCAGTTTTATTTGTTGTAGGCAGCTTTATTAGAATATGTGATAACACATCTCACCCAAATCTTTTATCTAAAGTTCAGCCAACTAGTTTTGCTGATCATATGTCCTTCTGCCACAGCCAACAGTAAGTCATATCCAAAGACCTGTTCATGACTGCCTCAGACAGATACCTAGACAAGTGAGAGCTTCTATTCAGACATTTTTCTTGCTCCTAGACTCTGAAGGGAGAAAAGTAAACAAGACTGGATTAGATATCAACATTTTAGGAAACAGTAGCTGGCTGACTGTAAGGAAAAAAGAAAATGTAGACTGAGGCATTTATCATGTTAGAGACAGGTTTATTTGGTTTATGAGGCAAAGTTTTGGTAGTGAGGTACTGCAGGTGTGCCTTCTGTGAGAATATGACAGTAACTGTCCCTATGTCAGAGAGAATGAATTTCACCTGGCTCCAAGATCAACCTACCATGGGCAAAAGCTGAGACCATCCGAAACACTGTTGGCACCTCTGTGTTAACTTATTTAAGAAATGGTAAAACACTCGGCATAGAAGCTGTGAGGAAGAGAAGTGAGAAAATGTGAGAGAGACAACCTTGCACATATCAAGGTCAGTGAAGAAGAAGGGGGAGGAGGTGTTCCGGGTACCAGAGCAGAGATTCTTCTGCAGCCCTTGGTGAAGACTATGGCGAGGCAGGCTGTCTCCTGCAGCCCACAGAGGTTAATGGTGGAGCAGATATCCACCTCTAGCCTATGGAGGACACCACACAGGTGCAAGTGTCTTGAAGGAAGCTGTGACTCTACGGAGAGCCTGTTCTAGAGCAGGCTCCTAGCAGGAACATTGACGCATACAGAAGAGCATGTGCTGGAACAGGTTTTCTGGCTGTATTTGTGGCCCCATGGGGAAACCACACTCAACCACTCTACACCTGAAGGACTGCACCTTGTGGAAAGGACCCATGCTGGAGCAGTTCTTGAAGAACTGCAGCTTGTAAGAAGGACTGTCATTGGAGAAGTTTATGAAGGACTGTGTGGGATCTTGCTGGAGCAGGGGAAGAGAGTGTGGAGTGGTAGACATGAAGCATTATGAACTGACCACAACCCCTATTCCCCATCCCCCTGTGCTACTTGAGGGGTGGAGGTAAAAAAGTTGGAAGTGAAGTTGAGCCCAGGAAGGGGCAGAGGGACAGTGGGAAAAAAAAAAAAAGATTTGAGAAAAGCTAGCAGAATCTTCCAAGAAAAGATTATTTTTGTTGTCATTGTTACAAACAGATGAAAAGCTTTCTTATTAATGACTGCAATCTTAGCCTAATGACTCAATTACTTGCAATGATTTCTGCGGCTGACAGACCACCTCTGGTTTTAGTGAAGATTTCTGTGAATTCCGTTGTTCACTGGTGCCTTACATGGCACAGCAGTAAGGTGAGAAACTGGTGCCTTACATGGCACAAGAAAAGGTGAGAAAAAGGGAATCAGCTGCTAGGTTTCAGTGTGGCCCCAGGGTGATGGAGATTTAAATACCTTACTGGAGATTTCCTAGGGAATTGATCCGCGTGCTGAGTGACAGGTACATTTCAGTGGCACAGCTGCTGAATCTCTCCCATTGGTATATCTATTTTATTTACCAAGAAAAGAAAGATATACTTGGGACTTAATATAAGAGGATGGTTTTATTCAATCTTCACCCTGTTATGGGTATTTCTTTTGTATAACAGTCACCGAGAAATAGGAAAGAAACTGCACATCACCCTTTCTGTAGCATGCTGAGATTGATAAATCCCAAGAAACTACAATAAACTGTCCTTCCACACATCTATGAAGTTAATCAGTGAGCTATGATGTAAAATACTACCTTACAGTGATCCACCACATATATCTGTTTTTCATTTCCTGGATCTTTCCTAGTTTTCTGCCTTCAGAGGTCTGTCTGGTTGACTTCACTAATTTCAAGCTCTTGCTATAAGTTTTAAATCTGACACAAGAATTGTACTATTAGGAGAACCTAGGGAAGGGCAAAGCTTGGCTGCCATCTGTAGTCAGTAGTAGTGGTGTGCTGCAAGATTGAAGAGTTGAGGCCCAGGTCCACAGTGCTTATGGTAGCTGTAGAATTGGGCAGAACAACATAGGACACTGGGGCAATGGGCTGTACTAAGTGCACCACTGAAGGAAGTGGAAGTGTAGGAAGAATGAGGAAACTGTGATGGAAGGAAAGGTAAATAGGAGGAGTTGCTTTGGGATTGCATTGTGGTTTTGTGGCAATGTTTCTGTAGTTCCAGGGATGCAGTGGTGCCTTCTATCAGAAGACACCAGAAGTTGTCCCAATGTTACACAGAGTCAAATCCAGCTGGCTCCAAGATGGATGCACCATTGGCCAAAGCTGAGCTTATCAGTGACGCTGGCATTGCCACTGTGATAACATATTTAAAGAAAGGTGAAAAGCACTGCACAGCAGGTGTGAGAGGGGAGCCAGAAAACATGAGAGACAACCCTGCAGATACCAAGGTCAGAGAAGGAGGAGAAGGAGGAGGTGTTCCAGGTGCTAGAGCAGAGATTGCTTCGTACACCGTGGTGAAGGCTATGGAAAGGCAGGTTGTTCCCTGCAGCCGCTGGAGAACCACGGTGCAGCAGATATCCCCCTGTAGCCTGTGGAGGACCCCACATCACATCAGGTGTATGTACCCTGAAAGAAGTGTCAGTCTTTGGAAAGCCTACACTCCAGAGCTGGCTACTGGTACAAATCTTGGGCCATGGAGAGGATCCCATGTCAGTACAGGTTTTCTGACAGGAAGTTTCTTTCCCTTTGGAAATGTAGCAGTCCTACAACCACAGATGCACACAAATCTCTAACACCTGCTATATGTTGTACTAATGAGGCTGTATAGATAATACTGCGCATAAATTATGTATACTATATGTATGTCCAGTATTCTTTCTATAAATACTATATATATATTGGGCTGTATAATGTACTAAGGCAAATGTTTTCAGAAATGGCAGTTCGATTTGAACAGTTAATTAAAGCTGCTAATTAACGCGAGTTAGTGACAATCCTTCTGCTGAGCTTTGTTAAGCTCCTAGTTTCTGGAATCACACGGGTCTGTGGGAATTTTGTCTTTCATTGTATTTTTTAGAAAAAGGATTATTCCAGATCTTGTTTGATGAGAAAGGCTGGGTGGAAAGTTGTATGAATCCCTCAGTGCTCAGAAATCATAAAAGAAGGTTTTATTTTGTTTTTAAAAGAATCTTATGACTCTGAAACCAATATGCCATTATTTGGGGGTGGTTTTCCTCATGACCTTTGAATACTTGAAAGGCCTTGCTTTAGACTTTGTATTTCCTGTACTTCCCTTGTATAACATTGACATACCCACTGACAGCTCAGCAGGAACTGTAGGGCTACCATTGTTCAATTAAATCTATTTTTCTTGAATTATTTGCTGTAGATACTTCAGTGTATCTATTCTGTGGACATTAAGCATATACAAATCTGAGACCTGGTCTAAATCTCTATGAGTTTTGGCGCCATTTTCAATCCTGATTTCCCCTCTTATAAATATCATACACCTGCAGTAGTTTGGTATTGCTGATGTATCTTTACTCATTGTATCCCAAAAAGAGCTACAAAATCTTCTTCTTTCCCTTACGAATTTGGAGAGTTGAACTCAAATAATTTTATCATGCTATATCCTGCTTCATGTTTTTTTCTTTAACCACCTCAACATATTGCTCCACTGTTTTCTTGCTGGCAGCCCCATCTTCTTGACATATACATTTATTCTGTCTTGCAATTTTTTACTTAATGAGAGCATCCTTTTATGAATCTCCACTATAAGATTACATCTTATATCTTCTTTAATATTTAAAAGGCATTTTGCAATCAATTTCTCTGATTGTATTTTTAAATTTTCAGGTTTTATTTTCCTTCTTAATTTCTTTATTAGATGGTAAATCACATCACAGATGCATTTATTATTATCAGAGTAGAAGTCTGATGTGCATGCAGATGTATTTATAGCTTTAGTATTGCTTAAACCAGAGCTGGCTTTACAGAAATGCAAAAGCAGCTATCTCATTACTATGCAGAAGGTTTACTTGTGATGCCTAAACACAGAGAGCAATATATAAAAATGAGAAGATACAGTAGTTATTAAACCACAGAGGGTATTTTACAGTTTTTATAGAACTTGCAACTCTAAATCTTAGGCTTGATTCTTAACTGTGCTTCCACAACAATCCCCAGAACACCAGACCAGGGCTTCATGTGCTGATGAGCAAGGTTCATAAAAGCTGTCTTGAAGGTCCTTCATCCTCCGTTAAGCAGTTCAAGATTTATTAAGGAAAAGGTAACCTGTGGCTCTGTGTCTTTTTACCACTTTGGTTACTGCATCCAGCCAGGAATGGGACAGATTCTTTCTATACAAAAAAAACTTTAATGATCTTTAAGGTCNACCTATTGTTTTCATTTGTGTTAGTTCGTTTTCTTAAGTTTTATTTTTTCTTTTTGTTCCTTTCTTTTTATCACATTTTATTGATGTTATTACTATTATTTTATTTTAATTTTATTTCAATTCTATTATTAAATTGTTTTTACCTCAACCCCAAAATTTTATTATTTTTATCCTTCTGATTCTATCCCCACTCTAGCTGTGGGTGAGGAGTGAGTCAGTGGCTGTGTGGTGCTTACTGGCCAGCTGCGGTTAAACCAGGACAGCAACATAGAGGGATTTTTAACATATACTTAATAATAACATCAGACTCTTTGCTGGATGTATATTCACAGAGAGAAATTTTTGCATTACATTTTTCATGTACACACACTAACAAAGGCCCTTGGAGGTGTTTGAGTCACCATCCCTNTGGATTCTATATATTATATAAATGCAATGTTATTATATAATAGCATATTATATAACATTCACTGTCCATGTCAAACAAGTTGTGTCCCTCCAAGGGTCCATGCTGGGGCCAATACTATTTAACATCTTCAGCAACATAGACGGTGGCATTGAGTGCATCCTCAGAAAATCTGAAGATGACACCAAGGTGAGTAGTGAAGTTGATAGTTGATTCACAAGAGGGAAAGGATACCATACAGATAGACCTTGACAGGCTTGAGGACTGGATGAATGAGAAACTCATGAAGTTCAACAAGGCCAAGTGCAAGGTCCTGCACCTGGGTTGGGGAAATCCCCAGTATCAATACAGGCTGAAGGATGAAGGGAGTGATAGCAGCCCTGTGGAGAAGGACTTGGGGATTCTGCTGGATGGAAAACTGGACATAACTCAGCAATGTCCACTTGCAGCCCAGAAGGCCAGCTGTATCCTGGGCTGCATCAAAAGAAGGACGGCCAGCAGGTTGAGGGAGATGATTCGTCCCCTCTAAGACTCTCATAAGAGTCTACCTGGAGTACTGCATCCCGCTCTGGAACTGGACATGGGAATTTAGGGATGATATAGACTACCAGAATTTAGCAGTAATTAAGGCAATCTAGTGGGGCAGAGGAGGATAAAGAGAACAGGCAAGGTAGGCTGGGCTAGATGAACTTCTCATGTCCTTTCTGACATTTATTATTTCATAATTTTATGAAAGAGAATCAGTATATGGAAAGAAAGGGGAGAGGCACTAGGGGCAATCTGGGGACACAAATCAGGAAAAAAAGAGGCAATAAAGGCCAATAAAAGAAAAAAATATGCAATTGTCCTGGTTTCATCTGGGATAAAGTTATTTTTCTTCCTAGTAGCTGTTATAGTTTTGAGGTTTGGATTTAGGATGAGCATAATGTTGACAGTACACTGATGTTTTAGTTGTTGCTGAGCAGGGCTTGCACTAAGTCAAGGTCTTTGCAGCTTCTGAACTGCCCTGCCAGTGAGTAGGCTGGGAGTACACAAGAATCTGGGAGAGGATACAACCAGGAGAGCTGACTCAAACTGACCAAACGGATATTCCAGACCATATGATGTCATACTCAGCAATAAAACTAGGGGGAAGGTTGGTGGAGATGATGGCGGGGTGGTTGGAGATGATGGTGGAGATGTTGAGGGACTCTGGGCATCAGTTGGTTGGTGGTGNTTATTCTAAATATTTTCAGAGTCTGATCAACTTTTTGTTTTGCACCAATGGTTACCCAGAGGTAACTACTCAACAGTGATCTGTGGTTACGCTTTTGTTTGTCCTTTCAACTTCAACCCATCAGAAAAGATTCACTTTGGAAAACCGTTGTCTGGGAGAAGCAACAAAACTGGGACACCCTCAGCACACAGACACAATGGAATGGAAACAGGTGAAAATCCCCCCAGAGACCTTGCTAATGTAATTCAGAAAAGAGATGAGCTCAGAGGAAGAAGGGAGTGAGTCTCTAGAAACTGGTTCCCCAAAGAGTTTAAAAACTATTCATTTCAGGTAGTTCACACAGTAACAAATCCACCCAGCAGAAAGCATGCAGGGAAATTGCTGAGTGGAGTTGGATGAAATTAATGAAATCTACATAAATAGAGCAAAATGGCAGAAGTAGGTGTACAAGTCTGCCCTTTTGTAGGTCTCATAGTTATTAACAGGAAGAATCTGACATTACAGTAGATGCCTTTGATGTCCTAAGGTCTCCAAGGCCAGGAACTACACTTCCTCCTCCTGCACCCATCTCCATCCAAGTACAGATGTTAGACTAACAGAAATCCCCTGTCTCAAAGAGGCTTATAATCTAAGCAAACAAAAAGATATTGACAGTGATTTGAAATATTGTGGACTCTATGACTATCATAATAAAGCTCGATGAATATTTATCATGTACATTAGACCTACTTCTCTACCCATTTTACATGCCTGTTCCTGCAGTGTTTACTCATCTAGCTATATATAAATGACCATCATTTTATGATGTCTATCTCAGTAAGCTCATGCACATTGTTTTCCTGAATTCACCCTCCATCTTCACACCATCAGCTTCAGTCTGGTGTGGGATAGCAGAGCAACATACCTAGAAACACCATGTATGTGGGGATAGTCAGTCGCTTTGAACTGAGTTTCTTTGAAAACTTGGAGCCATAAAGGCTGCATCTGGAATTGCATATCAAATGGGTTGATGGAAAAAAGGTGGGGAGTTTCTGTCTCAGACATGAAACCCTTTAAGCAATGTCAAACTTTAACCTGGGTGGTTTAAAGGAGAGGTTGTACAGAAAGCAAATAGTATAAATGAAGCAAACTCTACACATAGAGCAGAGATTGGCTACATAGGAAGCTGAATTAGCATGTGGCTACTTGTATGTGCTTACTTTGTTTTGTGTTTGTTGGGTTTTTTTTTTTTTTTTTAACTTTAAATTTTTTTTTAATTTTACAAAATACTCATATTCTGTATTTTGTCCGAAATATCATCCTTTATTACAATAGAACCTGCAGTCACATGCATAAATATTGGTGAAGTAAAATATATTTTCATGGATTGTTTCCTGGCAATTGACATAAAATTGCATTTCTCATATATATTTACCAATTTCACTTCATCCAGCTGGACAAGCCATTTTAAGAAGTGAAACAAAACTGCTATTTAAAGAGACACCTTATCCCACTCTCCCCCTTTTATCTGGTCAAGTAAGTTAATATAGAAGCCAAAACCCAAAAAAGTCTGAAAGTAAAATATTGATGTACAATAATTCAAGCTGCATACACAAGGTACTATTGGGAACAACAGTTCCAGAATAGAAACATTCAGTGAAGATACATGACTTAAAAATGGTGCATAAGAAGAAAAAAGGAGTGATTTTCAGAGTCCAAATAGCTTTCTGTTGAAAGCTCTTCCTGGTTACATAAATTATGATCTTTCTGGAATAACAGAATATTATTTACTTTCCACTCCATCCATTTTCTATAAGAAATATGTATACGCTTCTAAGATATTTAGGATCATTAGATTTTGTTTGTATGGAAAGGTGGAAAACTAAAAACATCCTGTCATTACTGGTGTTGTGGTTGAGTTGGAAAATGAAGCCTAAGGGTGCAGATGCTCAGTCAGGATTTTTCTTGAGTATTTTAGGCTGATCCTTCATTCCTGGCACCTTCCCTGTGCCATCAGCTTGTGGTTCTGCTTCATTTGAGGCATCCAGATTTACAATTCAAGCATGGGGTTCAACTCATGAAAACACAGACCTTTAGAAGCCATTCAAATATCTAGGTGCTTGTGTTCCCCACAGTGTTAGCACACAGTATAGAGTCTCATCCTTAATAAGACATCCATATGACTTGATATAAATAAAGTATTAAATTTGAAATAGCTGACCTGGCATTAGTTTTGAATTGCATCTTTGTTGCCAAGATTATTACACTAGTACCATGACATCTGTGCAGCCTCAGTTCCCATTTGCTACCCATCCAGCTAATCTAATCCCATGAAGTCACACGTTGCTTTATCACCTTGACTAGGTTAGCTGAGGTGGAATAATGGAAGCTAATTGTTGCAGCACAGACAAGCCCTGGATAGATTTAGAACATTAAGGCATTACAGCACCATATATTTATGCTAGAGGGCACTCATATTTCATTCTGAGAAGAAATAGAGCTTGGCATTCATATAACGTATCTTCAAAGCATAGTGCCAACTTTCAAGGAGTGCTGTGAGGTAGGTGTGTACATCAATCCCTATTTTACAGATGAGGAAACTGAGGCAGAAAGGTTATGGTATTTGACCCAGATCACAGCAGGAGTTAAAGGATGTTTAACACAGGTGTTAAAGGAGAACACTGTGATCAAGACAACTTGAAAATGACACTCCTCAAAGGAAGCCAGCTAATGATTTATATGGATCCTTACATCTATCTGTGTGTGTATTAACTCTGGTTGTTGATTTTTGGTTTTAAAACCATAGAACTTGCTTTCTTATTCTAAAATGCTGTGACAAAGTATGTCAATTTAAGGTTTTAGGAAGAGCACAGAAAGAGCTACATTTCTGACCTTGGCTGTCCTCTGCAATGCCTATATATTAACAGATAATTCCGTAATAAAATCACAGAATCACAGCATCATTCCAGTTGGAAAAGATCTTTAACATCATCAAGTCCAACTGTAAATCTAACACAGAGTCACAGGAACCCCATAGGTCTCACAGAATAAGGTCAGTTTAAGCATTGTTTGGGTTTTTTTTTTCTTTTTTCCTACCCAACACCTCTTCACTAGCCTTTGAGGTTTCTCTCCTTCATCTCCAGCTAAGTATTCAGTGAAGTATTGCAGTAACCTGCAAATTCAAGACATCATGAGATTCTGTCTTGCTTCTATAGTGTTGCATCTCTAAAGAGAGACACTCATCTCAGAAGTCAACTCCTGCCCCTTAGATTTCACAGCTTAGGAAGGAAAAGGATGAATAGAAACAACAAATACAAGTGATTTGTCTATGGCAGGAGACAGATAGTTTGTCTTGCAGGGGCTTGTGGCCATATGTCAGACTTCTTGTCTAGACACACTTATCTGAATGACTCCACCAACCTGCATATTTTGTGAGACTGAATATCAACCATTTCATTTCCATAGTACTGCTCAACAAATTCTGCATATTCCAGGAATGTTTCTTAGGACTGCTTCATTTTGCTTCCTGCCATCATTCATACAATTGTGTTTTTTAGCAGAATGTTCTCAGAAAGCAACCCCCTTCTATTCAGTACAGATACATTACTGAAAAGTTCAGCTGTTACATTACAGTGTGGATAGTAAGTCTTCTGACATAATGGAAGAATGCATGCGGGGACTTACAGAATATACACAGTTTAAACAAGCGGGGACATCAATGACATGAAGGATGGAGAGGCAAGAACAAAATCAGTAAGTGCTTTTCAGAGGAAATGCTGGGTTTATAGAATAGGGTAACCTCTCTGAAAACTCTCAGCTGCTTCACCTATGAGCCTGTACCCCTGATTCCCTGTTTTGCCACCCCTCGCCCTTCACTTGTTTTATTTTGCTTCACCTGGAGACAATGCTAATGACTATGAGAATGTAACTCTTCAGAAAGAGGCAATCAATACTACATCAGGGTTCAGTCTCAGAAGCTTAGACCTTTTGGAGAACTGAATGAATTGAAAGGTTGTTTCATGGTCATTTCTGTCACTTCATCTAGGAGGCCAAACTTGCAATAGAAAGTTTTCACTATGAGCATTTTTGTTGTCTCTTTCTGAACAGTTATATAGTCAGTGCAATCATCATCTTCCTCATGAAACAAGATCATTCAAGTTCAAGGGGTGACCACACAGTAATCATGGTTCCTTTGTCAAACTGTTGAGAAGACAGGCTGGAGGATCAATGGACAAATAAGATATTACTGCAGTTACATCACAAATATGAGCCTTTGGAAACCATATTGCAAAGAAGTATGTTTTGATATCACTGGTGGTGCCACCCAACTGGGAAACAGCCATCATCATGAGTTTTAATTGACCAGTAGCCAAAGATAGTTTTGAATGAACAGTTCATAATAATGTTATCTGATAAAAAATTAATGAAAAAATTAATTATATTTTTGAGGAAATGGCAATCTGCTTATGGACAATCTGGGCAGGCTGTGTAGGTTGGATAAAGTATAAATTGTGAATCGTAGTTTTTCAGCTCTTGCAGTAGTCTGGAAGTCTCTTAGGATTTAAAGCAAGCTGAACAACTGACAATCTTAGAGGAATTCAAGTGTGGTTTTATAATATCTGGTTCAATAGACTGAACTGGATCACTCTCACTAGCAATTATGTGTTTCACCAAGCATCTTGAAGCTT
The DNA here is from genome assembly GCA_013399075.1 of Chloroceryle aenea. NCBI lineage: Eukaryota > Metazoa > Chordata > Aves > Coraciiformes > Cerylidae > Chloroceryle > Chloroceryle aenea. The sequence continues at coordinate 102,987 of VWZY01004309.1, forward strand.
CATTTATGTTTATATTTTCCTGCAAGTGAAAGAGAAAAAGAGGTTGATTAGTCAATATTAATTACATATTTCCTGTCTGTAATTAATCTTTTCTCTAGGCAACATCAAAAGTTTACTTTCTTTAATAAATAGTATTCAAAAATTGACTGTATTAACTAATGCTTACTGTAGCTTTAAAGATAGTTATGTTTTATGTATATTATGGTTCATATATCCTTTAAATTATACAGAGAGATCACTTAAAATTACCCCAAACTCTTGATGATTTGATTGCTTTACTAAACTAAACAAACAAATGACAGAGGAAAGTTAAAGACAGATGCCTGAAATAAAGCTCCGGAGTCCATATCTCACTGCTTGGATTACTCTGTTTTTTCAAATTATTAATTACCTATCAGGAATTACAGCCATCAATACCACTTATTTTCTAAAACCTTTTCCACAATTTCAAGAATATTTCTGTATACAATGCTCACAATGAAACCTATGATAAACCAGAATCATTAAATAAATGAGACAATCTTAAATTATTCACAAAATAGTAAGAGAAGTTCTATATCATCTAGAGTCCTCACATTTTTTGTGAAGGCTGATTTATCTCCAGTTTACTGCTTCAGAAGATCTGTATCACCACTGGTTTCATTTGTAAGACAAAAATCCTCACTCTAGGGATTTAGAATGAAAGACAATGTGTGTCTTTTTTTGATATGTGCCTTACTTAAACAGCACATTTAACTTGTGGCACTCCTTAGTCTGTGGAATAAGCAAAACTGAAACAGCCTGATCAGTGAGACACAGCTCAGCTCAGCATACAAAATAAGCAGTAAAACTGAGTAAGCTTTTATTTAATGACAGCCACCAGTATGTTTGGAATGAAAAGTCAGGCTTTCTGGTATAAAAGACACTCATCTAACTATTGGCATTGATTACTTATTTAATATAACAGGAGATAGAAACCTCACTGTAGCTTCAGACATCTGGGAAATTGTATCACACATCCACATACATACATATAGAAATGCATACAACTATATATGTATATCTTTATGTTTATGCAGGTACTCCTCTTGCTCCATAAAGATTATGTTCTTATTTGAACATTATTACCCAGGTTTCCAATCTGAATCTGAAGCCTGTTGTACTGAGACCATAAACTCCCACACAATGTTGTGAAGTTATACCTTCAGCAAATGCTCAGCATCAGTTCAGTATCATTAATAAAATAAACAGTAAAATTTAACGTACATTTTTTTAACGTGTATGTACAAGACATCATGAGACGTTTAAGTATGAAGTTCATCTATAAAAGAAAGAAGCCGAAGTACACATGTGCATGTTTCAGCAGAGATGGCACAATTATATGAAGATCAAAAGCTGAAGTAATAAATTCTGTGAGACTGATTTCTAATCCCCTTGAAATCAATGGCAAAGGTCCACAAACTCCATTGACCATCCCTTTGTACCACAGTGAAAAGCTGAAATCTGGGGATCTAACTGAAAATGTTAATGAGTGCCAAGATTTCACAGGTTTCTTCAACTATGCAAGTGAACTTAAATACTTGATCTTTGACCTGTAAAGAATATCAGTCGGTTGTAAAAAACCAAATCTTTAGAGAAGTCATCACATACTAACCCCAGGAAAGTAATACAGAGCTGGGAATCAGCTCTGCACTGAGATGTCAAAATGTTACTGCATCACATGGCTCTCTCAGACCAGACAAGGAAATTCCTCACACATGTACCAGAAGTCTCTCAAAGAACACTGTGAAATTTTATTAGAAGAAATAGACAATTAAAAATCTCTCATCACTGCTTAGAAAGCTGAAGACAAAACAGGATTGTTAAATGGACAGAAAACCACAGGTAAAAATCTTCTGCACTGTGTTTATTAATAGACTGATAATCATTTTATTTACCCATTTGCTGCTTCTCTCTTGGGATGGCAGCATGTATTTTTTCAATAATGTATCAGGGACTGAGATAGTGCCCAAATTTATTAATGTTCAGCTGTATTTACAGAAACCCTCTTTGTCAGAGGCTTAAGAATAGCATTTTATAACAGCGGGAAAAGGGGAAGGAACCCCAGCTCATAAAACATAAAGTGAGTATAGATGGAAATCTCTCAAAGGTATTCCTAGTAGTGAAATCCACTATGTAATGCCCATAGTACAGAGATGCACCCACTGTCCAATTCAGCACAACATAAATCAGAGATAAATACCACAGGAAAGCAGCAGCTTTCATCAAGCGCCCAAACCCAAGAGCTTTCAAATAAACAGTGAGAACAAGCAAACAGTAACATAACATATATGGCACATAAGGGAAGAGTACAGTATTTAACTCAGAAAGAAGTGATAAAAAAACTGACACTGCTCTCAGAAACAACATCATTTAAGCAGTCTGTTTTAGTTTCCTGTTCTCAAAGGCACCCAGGAAAAAAGTGATACTCTCTCAAGTGAATGAATCAGAATTTGAACTATTCAGACAATCTATCAGAGCTCTGATTGAGACCCACATTGGGAGCCAATAACTCTGTCATGGCTTAGGGTCAGGGCGGCCTCTTAGACCTATAACAGATGCTCTCTGTTAACCCCCCTCCCTCTGCAAAGGGGAAGAGAAAGGGAATAAGGGNAAACATTCTGTTCTCTCTCAAACCTGGACATTAGTGGTGAATGGATGTCCATCTGCCCAACTCCAGACTAAAAGTTCAGAAGGAAAAAATATGCTGTTTTACTTCAGATGGAACTCAAACCAAAGTGAAACTGGATTATTAAACCTCTTTTTAAACCTCTAAAACTTTTTTGGGGAAGAAAGACAAATTTGAACATGCAAGCATTGTTTTGACATAAAAAGTCAAAATGTTTAGTTTGGGGAATATGAAAATTAAAAGCTTCCCTATTTTTTTTCTGCATTGGTCTTTCTACTTTTTAATGAAATTATTTACAGAATTTGACCCATATTCTTTATTATGTTGTTAATTGCATTTTAGATTGATTTCACTATTTCCCTATCAGAAGTCTGCTTATCTACTGAATATGTGTGACGTGGGATTAGATACAGATAGAGAACATCCTTAGCTCTGGCCATTCTAGTTGAAAAGGCTTCTGCTTTCAGTCCATGCTCACCTTCCTCTGCCAGGGCATCATTCCTTCATGTGTGGCTGCTGAAGTTTATGTGACTGAGCCTTTAATTTTTCAAGCAAAATGTGCTGGTTTGAAAGGATTCACCGTTTAAAGCATTGACACCTTTGCAATAAAATTCTGCCTTTTGTTATGTATAAGAGGAAAGGAATAAAAAGTCTGTCCATAGTGTCTTGTTGGGCCAGAGAGGCATTTTCTCATCCTGAACATTTATACGAACTGTCTAAGCTGTGTAAATGAAAATTCCTGCAAAGATACCTGGGGAGCAAGAAAGGAAGCGTGACCCCAGCAGACAGCACAAATGTTTTTGAGCTTGTATCTAGTTCCAGCCTTGTCCCACAGTCTGGGTGACAACTGGTATGTGGTAGAGATGAGAAGTGACACATTAAGTCACTTACCGCAAGAAGAACGTGCTCATGCCAATAAAACAAACCCTGCTGTCCCAGCTCTAGGCTTTGACTGCATCCTTGCTGATGCTACTATTGCCTTTCATTACAACTCTAACCCTATGGTGTCTACTCCATGTCCTAGGTCTGTGGATCAGACATTGCTGTATTCTGGTCTGTCTAATGAAATATTGATTTCTGCACCTCTCTTCCTATAGTGTGTTTTGCAAAAGAAAAATCAATATTCTGCTAGGCAGCAGAGAAGCTGCAGACAGTAGAAGGTGATCTGCTATCCAAACACAGACACACGGAGATTTGGTAATTTTAGAGAGCAGAAGGTGTTGAAAGGCAATCTCAGGAAAGATATAGAAAAAGGAGTAGGTGAAAATCCATCCAACAAATACAAAGAAAGCAACAATCAGATCATAAGATTTGACAGAAAGCAATAATCGCAGGCACCCTACTAATTTTACTGAAACATGGGAACAGCCTCAGTTATGCCTAAAAATAAAATTAATTATATTTCAAAAAAGAAAAAAAATATAGGTGAGAAAACAGAGTGAAATGATGTCTTTCAGTGTCTCTGTTGAAATGCCTTAACCGTCATCTCCTTTATGGCTTTTGTTCTACACAAAAAAACCACAGGAACTGTGATGACTGATGCGGTTCAGACTTTTTTTCTTTCTCCTTGCCTAGCCTTGCCTTGCCTTACCTTTGCCTTGTCTTGTCTTCACCTTGCTTTGTTTTGTCTTTCCCTTTCTCTGCCTATCCTTACCTTGCCTCTTATTGCCTCATCTCTTCTTGCCTTACCTCTTCTTGCCTCGCCTTACCTTGCCTTTTCCTTTCTCTTTTCCTTTCTCTTTTCCTTTCTCCTTCCCTTCCCTTCCCTTCCCCTTCCTTTCCCTCTCTTTCTTTTTTTTTTTTCCCAAATTTTCGTTTTTTGTTCTGACCAAATTCCTCGGGTCATACTGAGGGGCCTCCTCTGCTGCCTCTATGGAGTCACTTCTGGACATCAAGATGTTTGGGAGTTGTCTAACCCTTGACATAGTACTAGATGCACCAGTAGTATGCAGCTTGTTTTCCAGCCTCCTCTGAGGTCATTTTTGCCTTCACAGGTCTCTAAACATAGGGGAAGCTCTGTCTATCTATATTACTTTTAAGGATTCTGCTACTCAGCACTGCATCTTTGATTTATCTACACAGCATCTTTCTGTGATATGGCCATTTATTAAATGGGGAAAAAGAACCTCAAAAAGAGAATACTGCAAGAAACCTGGTCCAGCACATGGTGGCTACTTGGAACGTGCTAGATGGCATAATCTGAACTCGCCTCATGATAAAGTAGTAACTCCTTTCTTCCCCAAGGCTTGTGGGAGAGTTTTTACTGCAAGACCAAAAAGGAAGGATCTTACCCATACTGTAGTGCCTTTGTTTCTGTCAGTCCTCTTTTCCTGTTTTTGCTCAATTTCTCATGATGACATTTATCATGTTGGCTTTTATGAAACCCTTTCCTGGTCACCTCCCCTTGCCCTGTCCACTGAAGTGCCTAATCCATTTCTGTAACTGTTGTGCCTCAGCAAGCCCTAGCACCTGAAAGACACTATCACAGTCAGTGATGCAAGAATTAAGCTGTGAACCCAGCCCTAAGTGACTTAAGCTGCATCTACCTGACAGTGTCTGCCAGAGTAAGGACCTGAACCCAGCTGTGAACTATTGTGATGATGTCTGACTACTGGAGTCAGTTTTTCACTTGACCCCATCAAGAAGGAATGCAAAAGTGAAAATCAGCACATGCTACTCTTTATTCTATTACCAAACAAAGCAAGGCAAAGAAAATAACTGAGCAATCTCCAAAAGGCAAATAGGAACACTGGTAGACTCAAATGAAATTACAGCTTGCTTTGCAGATCAATCTCCTTCATTTGTATCTTCGCAAAGGACAGTTTTATGAAAAGGAAAGTAGCTTGGGGCAGGGAAGGGCAATTGCATGATTTAAAACCTTTGAACCTATTGCTATGGGAAATAATGTTGTGGTCTTGTAATGCAACAATCAAGAGAAGAGGAAACAAATACTTCATTGAATATGTCTCAAAGCAGTACACAAGCTCAGCAAGTTTCCTTGCATTCTGGATTGCCTTCCCCCTTATCTGTCATCTCTAATACATATGCAGAACATTAACATTTAGAACCCTCTATTTTAATATATGAAATAAATCCCCTCAGATTAGACTGGTTGTTAGCTCTTTACAGAATTAAAAAGGCCTTTGATATTTTTATGGACCTGTCTCACTTCCAGATGAAACTTTTCTTTTTTTGTCATGCAGGTATCTTTGGTTTGTCTGTCTGGTTGTTTTCTGGTATAGAACTACTCCCTTCCTACATCAGGGTAGTTTCTTTCTCTGACTGAATCTGATGCTTTTGAGTCCTACCTTGAAAGTCTGGGTGAAGAACAATGTGTATGTAGGCATAGCTACTTAACATGGGCACTTGGGAAAGTTTAAGCCAGCACTGTTTAGAGACATGACCTTAGACTCTACTACTGGAGTTGAAGGAAATCAACTTCTCTTAAGTAAACATTTAAAATTTCTGAAATATTCAGGTGTTAGATGGGAACCTAGTGAGAATCATGCAGCTTGTACGTTTTATTTCTGTAATTCACTAAAATTCAGGAGCAGGGAAATCACTTTCAAGATGTTTTAACCTGCACTCTTCTGGAACAAGCAATTTAAGGGAATGATTCCACATGCTCCCTTAGCAGAGCTCCCTTGAAACACACTGGCAGCAGAGCCTTATTAAGATGTTGTGCTGTATTGAATACAACTTAAAAGCCATTCAGATGCATGAACATGAATTCATGGATGTGAACTGCTGTGACCGCAACCCTGAGAACAAGATAATTTCTGTGATTGAATTCTTATAGCTGGTTGGATATTCCACAACAAAATTGTTTGACTAAATGACCTTCTGACATTAAAAATTTTGTGATGCTGTGAATTGCCAGATTTTGGTCAGCACTAAATAATGTCTTTCATAAAAGTGATCCAGAGAGATATGACAGCTCTAATACCTCTAGGATAATCTGAATCAACTCCTCTTTTAGTTACAGGAAACCAACTCTGCAGAGGATTCTGCACAGAGTACATCTGAAATGAAAGCTTCTGCCTTAGGTATCAGCTTCATTCCTTGGTTTATGACAGAAGGTGAAATATTTTCTAAGGTTCTATGGAGTGAGATTGGTTAGACTTTTCTCTGAGTTAATTAAAAAAATGTAGGGAGCCATACATCCCTAACTGGGTCTGGCAGCCTCAAATGGTCTGCTTTGGTTTCAGTTACCAGGTCAGCAGAATAGATGTAGCATGTCAGTCTAATTCAAATATATGTCCAAAACTCATTTATCTTTATGGAAATTGAAACCACAAGTCCTGCTCTTTTGCAATTCTACCATATAGCTTGTTTTTTTTCAACTTTCATAATAATTGACCAGTCAGAAGAACTGAAAAATTTGTGATTTAAACAAAGGGTAGTAGTACTTGATTTGTTCACAGAGCTCACTGGTACAATGAGCAGAATTGCTGTCCTTGCTTTCTGGAGGAAGAGGCTGGATCAGAGAAAAAAGTGAATTCTGAAGGTCACACAGTAGGTAAGTGGCAAAGAGCAGGACTTCTGATTCCCAGACCAGCATTTTGGCAGTATAACACACTGTGGACTGCCTATCGGACAAAAGCTGGAGAAAGAATACATTATTATCCTCCACATTTCTGAGGAGAAAAAATTCAGTAACTTTTTCCTGGTCCAAATAGAGTATTTCAAAATAGCCCAGAGGCTCAGTGCTTATTCAGTCTCTTGGTCATGATGCTCAGCAAACAAGGAGCCGTGTGCTTAAATGAGTTTGGTAAGGATCTGAAAAGCACAGCTACTGATCCTGCTGGGCAACTTGGACAAAAAGTGAATGGCTTTCCACCTAATTCTGACAGCAGAATTACAGTAGGGAAAAGAGGAACATGGACATAATCAACAGCACAGTGATGGTCAGTTCTAAGGCATTTCAATTTTTTTCTGAAGTGGGTATTTTAAAGCCCATTTAGCTTTGCCTGACCTGTTTGTTTAATGTACAAGTTCAATTTTCATTGTAAAGTGATAATAATCTTGATAAAGTGATAATAATCTTGAAATCTCTGCTTTTCTCATCCAAATAAAAATCTTGCCTCTTTGAACTGGGAGTGGTGAAAACAGTTCAAAGGTTTGGAAATGTGAGTGGAGCTCTCAGCTACTCTGGCCACATGCTGAATAATTAAATGTGTGACAGGAAGGATAAATTTCCTTCCTTCAAAAAAAAAGAGTCTTTCACAATAGTTGTGGTCATGAAGTTTATGAATTTACTATTAAGGGCTATTTCCCTACTGTCCAGGAATGTGACTTTCAGACTGCAATCAACATGAGCAAACTAACTACATGTATATAAAAGACCAGGATCTCCACCAGATATACGGCAATATGTCTAACTTGTGACTATACTTCATTGTGCTGTTGCCCTTCTTACATGGCAAACTATCAGTGCAGATTCTGTGTTTGTAGAGAACAGAAGATTGGAACAGGCTGAGAATTTCCTTTAGATTAATGTGGGAATCAAAACTAATACACAAGAATGCATTAGGTGGCTCAAATGTTTTGTACTGAAGTTGTTAACTAAAGCACCAGGGAATATTACAGTGATGTTTTTTGGTGTAATTTACCAGTGCTACAGACAAAAACTTCAAACCATTGACAGTTTGAAATATGGTATGTACATATATAGCGTGCTACTTTCTGCAAGGCAGCCAGAGCTAAAAGATGTATTTTTATAAGTAATCACCTTTGTTTTTCTGAAATGCATAAATCATACTCACTTTGTTCAGAAGGTGATAACATTTCTAAGCACGTCTCCTGGAAAACTCTGGAGATCAAATAATGCCAGGATACCACAAAAAAAAAGTTATTACTCCTCTGAATTGCTAAAACTGCTAGTTGCAGTATGATGACTTCTCTGCCAGTGTTATTCTGCTTCAGAAAAGAGTTTCTATTCTTTTTAGCAAACATAGCTAAGTTTCTGTTTTCCCCAGACTCAAGTTCAATTATTTAATATGCTCTAGGCTGAAAGAATACCAGGCACATGTAGCATCCAGTATTTTAAAACAGGAGTAACAATAACTTTTGCTTAGAAAAAATGTTTAGATTTTAGGTCAGAATTTAGACCAAGTGGAGAAATTATTCTGATCTAACAGCCTAAATGTGATTTTATCATCTTTAGAGGAATTTCTCTTCTTTGCATTATTTTAAAGTCAGGAGTCTTAAATTTTTGGTGGTAATTAGGTGTGGGGATTGCAAAGTAACAGATCCTAGCCTTTAGTCTATAGCAGCAATCCTCAACTCTCACTTCTCCCTTCACAGTGGCTTTTGAAGACAAGTCTTGTCATAGCTGGATCTCTTTCTATTGCTACAGGATTGCACTGATAACTTGAGGAATGCTTGGGTTTCTGAGCTGAATAAAGTCAGAAGAATCTAGTTTTTACCTTTGTTTAAGATAACCCAAAATCTTCGTTCTATGTGTCATAGAAAAACTTGGAAAACCCTGTTGTGACTTTTTAAACTTTACATACCCTTTATATTCCCGTAATTCTACCCAAGTCTGGCTCCATCACCATGGTAGAACCTCTTTGTAACCTTTGAAATTGTTTGTGACCTTTGAATTGTTTGTTCTCTGACACGACCTGCAATATAATAATAATAAATAAGGTTGTTCTTTTAAATGGGTGGACAGGTGATTGCTTAGGACTGATATATGGAATTTATGGTAGAGATTCCTTCCAACAGACCAAAGAGCAGTGACCAGATGCATGACTTTGCAAATCCAAACCTATAATAATGAAACGATGGCCCTGTATCCTTTAAACAATGTCTCTTCATGTTCCCTCTCATCCTCTTTCAAAGTCTTTTAGATGCAGGCATTTTAAAAGAATTTGTTATTCATTTCTCTCCACGTGATTTTTTGCTGGTTTTGCCCTCAATTTTCAGCAAAATTGTTCTTGTCCTCAGGAAATGTAGACTCACGTACATGTCAGAAATTAATTAAAAGTAAACACCCATATACAGTGTTACACATCACTGGTAAACTGAATCCCAAATACTCACAGACAGGTAGTTCATGTTATTTTTGGCCCAAAGGACAGATGCCTAAGAGAATATTGGAAAGGGCCAGAATATGTAATCTTTATACACATAATGATAGTTTGTCCTGTAATAATCTCCTGAGTTCCCACATCTGCTACTGCCAGCTGCCATTTGAAATTCTTCACTCTATGGGCAGGTTTTGTTTTTTTGTTTTTTTTTTTTCTGAAATAGTTCTCTTTCTGCCATAATTATAATGAAGAAGTTGATGTAAGAGATCTTGGCCTCTTTCTTAAACCATAACTAGACTATCCATAGTAAAGTTTTGGTTATCCTAGAGGGGAACACTGGATTCTGGTGGCCTCGCCCAGCACAAGTCATCAGAGAACCACAGACCTGAATTCAAACCAGGTCCTGCACGTGCAAGAGTGGGAAGTATCCTGTTTGTAGAGCCATGTGATTTACACACTAACCTAACCCAAAATCGCTCCTTAAAAATGGCATTTTGAATAAACAGTGACTATTTTTGAGACATATTTAGTAGGAAAGCAAAGACACTAAGCACAAAGACATATCATAGAATGGTTTGGGTTGGAAGAGACCTTTAAAGGTCATCTAGTCCAACACCCCTGCACTAAGTAGGGACATCTTCAACAAGATCAGGTTGCTCAGAGCCCTGTCGAACCTGACCTTCAATGTTTCCAGGAATGGGGCTTCTGCCACCCTTCTGGTCAGCCTGTTCTAGTAATTCATCACCCTCCTTGTAAAAATTATCTTGCTTATATGTAGTCTGAAACTATCTTCTTTTAGTATAAAACCATTACTCCTTGTCCTGTCACAAAAAGCCCTGGTAAATAGATTGTCTCAATCTTTCTTATAAGCCCCCTTTAAGTATTGAAGAGCTGCAATCTCAGCCCAGAGTTCATTCAATGCTTGAGTTAGTCTAGGACATGCTGCTAGTCACCTGCTGTTATTTCTGCTGAATATAAGTGACACTTCTTTTAGATATTAATGCTTGAAGAATGATTCAAGACCAAAAAAGTAAAATAAAAGTATATACTCCAAAGGTTCTCAAGTATCTTTCATAAAGTGTTTAAAAAAAATAGACTACTGAATGTAGCATTTTGTCTTTCAGTCTGTTAACAGTCTAAGTCAAACCAGAGACAAACTGTTTACATTTAAAACATCCAAATGTTCCCCAGGGCTGTTAACAATGACACCAGCTTTCATAATCAGAGAATAAAATAAACACAATATCCATTGCATTTTTGTGTTTGAATCAATATTTCACATGACAGCTCTCCAGATCTTGCATTCACTGAGATTATCTGGGAAATTTCGAATTGATATATAAGACCACTGTACTTTGGGCCTTTATACTCTGAAAGTCTCAGTGTTTCTTTCTGATTTTTATCTGCATTTTCTTAGAGACACCGAGGAAATCTGTACCAAGGCAAGGAACTGAATTTCAGAGGAGCTCATTCACCACTTTGACAACTGATCTTTCCTTCCTCCCTGATCTGTGATTTTTTTGAAAAGGCTTTTGAGAAGGAGAGCTTGTAACAGTAAGTGTTGTACAAGTGCCATGATTGACATTTTTCTGGAATATAACACAATAAAGCTTTTGTCTCAAATCAGCATTTCTCAGGCAAAGTGGTTATATAAATATTTAGAGATAATATACACTGTTAAAAATGATGAAAAATATCCTCAGATCATTCAGGAGGTTTAGCTTTTGAGCTTTGCCAAAGGTCATCCTCCTCCCCAGGTTATTATGCAATAAGCTGTTGACCAGTTACATATTTCACTGTTGGCCTATCATATTAGAGCAGCTGCATTTCAGAACGTTGTGTATCATTTGCTTTGCAATAAAAGGCCTAAAAGAAATGTATTCATTTACAAAATCACCCTTAATTAATTCCACCAAGAGGGGGGATTTTCAAGGTACACATTTCAAGAGAGTGTACTATTTTAGGAACCAATTTCTCTGTACTTGGAGAAACATTTTAAAAGAAATGGAAACATTACCTTGGCTGATGTTTCAAACCAGCCCACGAACCCATTCTCTTTGCAGAACTGATCCATCTTGATGCCATTGTTCATAAGAACATCTATTCCCTGGTCACATTTGTTTGCTAAGAGGACTGTTGGCACAGGTTTGCCATTTGGAAGAACCAACTTAGAGTCCAAATCCTCTTTCCATTTTGTCACTGCTTCAAATGTTGCAGGTCTTGTAACATCAAAGACAATAAATGCCCCCATGGCCTCTCTGTAATATACCCTGGTCATGTTTCCAAATCTTTCCTGACCTGTAATGAAGAAAATAGGAAGGAAAGAAAAACACCACCTTGTAAAAATCGCTGCTTCCAATCTAGGTCAATATTTCATGTAGCACATTTTCTAAGAGAATATTACTGAAGGTAGGACTTCATTTTGCAAGTCTCTGGAAAGCTACTCTTTATCTAAATAATGTTAAATACCATGCTAGACTAATTTCTATGAAAATGGAAGAGAGTACAGTAAAAAAAAAAAAAAGAGTTGTAAAGCAAACATTTAAGGACTTTATTACAAGCTTGAACTTTAGTGTAGAGTCTTACTAAACTGCCAGATTTTTAAGTCTATGGATAGTATTAAAGGTCTTGGTGTATATTACACGACTTAAAACAGGAGTCACATAAAACTAAGGTACCAGATTGGAAGCCTTTTGATACTATTGTATTTTGTGGGAACGATCTAACACAGCTGATCTGCTCATGCATTGAGAGAATCCTGTATATTCCCATGCAAGTGGTAAGAATCAGCAGTAATATAATTAAGATCTGGAGCCATACTAGACACTAGAGTCGTTATGAATTTACTTTTACTGGCAAGTTAAAACACAGAAGCGAGAAAGGTGACTTTAAAGCTTTACAAACATGGAAAATGTTCTAAGAAGTAGCACAGTAGTAGCAATATGAAGAGTTGCATTGCTCTGGTGAAAAGAGCTGGGAAGAGACATTGCACACTAGATCTGTTCAGCAGCTTTATGGTTTTATTTGATGAATTCAAAGTGTTTTCTGGGAAGTTATTTACAGCATTTTTGTGAGCTAACAATATATTATTATATTCAAGTATGGACATTTGTAAATAGCTAAAATTGTATATGATTAACAGTGTAAAAATTAACACCCTTGATGTAAAGATGTGGTATATTGATCAGCTGTGGGTTTGTTAATATATATGAGGCTTTCATGGGAGCTTTGAAAAAATGTGTCCAAGAATGGAAATAAATTACACAGAATTTTTCTGGAAGTCAGAAAGTAGAATTTCCATTGATGTCTATTGGAGAGCTGTGATCCAAAAGAGAATTATAAATCCCTGAAGCATCTTGTGACAGCAGCAGTCTCTAAGCAAGACAACTCTTATATTCAAACATATGCTTCCATAGCTGAGAAAAGATACTATGAAAATAGACAATATTCCATGGAAACATGATTGTATCCTTATTTTCTCTATGTGTATGATTGTGAGTAGGTTAGGAAGAGAAGATTGACAGTCTGCCTCTAACACTAGGAAGGCGGTCTGTGTAGATTTTATCTGATGGAAATTGTCCTGTCAAATGTAAGACTCGTTTGAGAGCTAAGGAGTTCTGATTACTGGACCATGGAATTTCATATAATGGAAATAGTACTGAATACATATGTGGGGCCATACCATCTGCTTTCTATGCACTAATTGTTGCAGCAAGAAAAAAGTAATTCACGTGATACATTAACCAAAAGTGAACGTCTTTCTTCTCCAAATTCATGTTGAATATTTTTTGCTTAAAGAAGCACTGTCTCCTATTGATAAAATCAAGACTGAAATACATAATGTCTAGGAAATATGAGGCCATATGGAGAATTTCTTATAGCTATTCTTTATTAAAATGTCTTATGATTCCTATCAGTAGGCTAATCAGATGAATGGCTAAGTCATGCGCCATTCAATAATCTCCTTGTGGAGCAATTTTTTTTTCATGTGCAAGCCAGTGCCTTCAAACAAAAGTCAAGGTCTGATTAAAAGCACAGCAGTGAGACAAGCAGCCACATAAACAATTAGGTTTTGATGCATATTGTATTTCAGTGATACTTTATACTTCTCATGTGAATTTCTTGACATGCTTGCACTGTAGATGAGATGTAGATGATGTAAGAACAGCTAGACTCAGGCCTTGCACATATTTATTGGGACATAGGTTTCTAAGATAGATGAAACATGTTTTCATAGAACATGAACTAAATTATTAATTTGCAGCATAAAATAAATATTTACAATCAAAATTATTAGAAGTATAACTTTGAGGAATAAAAGGCTTTTATGATACGATCTTCTGGCTAGTAGTGACCCACATATTTCTGACAAATGGTATGACACTGATTCCTCCTTCTGCTTGGAGCAGCTTTTGTAGATAACTAGGTTTATTACTGCACAGAAAATCCACCATGTTTGTAAAAGCAGCTTTATGCAGGAAAACAAAGCTCACCAATTTCCACTATTAATTAATTAAAACATGAAAAGAGAAAGAATGGAGCCGATGGTTGAATAAAGTGCTTAAACTCTTTCTGAAGTGGTGTTTTTCCCCATCATTGCAATTAATACATGAACATACCTGACATAAAGACATGAAACTTTGAATGGAAAAAGAGGGGGTTTGTAAACCACAGACTTAGTTTTATTTAATTTGACTTTAAGGGTCTAGGAAGACACTTTTTTGACTTTAAGGGTCTAGGAAGACACTTTTTTTTTCCCAAAGATTCTCTCTTATGGGAGCAAATACCTATCTTAATAGATGAGGTTTCTAAACTTTTTTCATTTAGCAGAATTACTTAGGAAAGTAGGCACTGTTTGATGTATTAAAGGTGTCAGAATCTGCCCTTAGGTTTTCAACAGCACAATGGCTTAGGCAGTAATTGGGCTAGAAAATAGATCAATCATTAAGTATTCCGTATTACCTTGCAGGCAGCCTTAAACATTAGAATCTGCTTTATTGTAAGTGGGACCAGGGAAGGTGAGATTTGCTTTTCATTGGAAGGGTTAGAAACTAGTGAAATGCTTATTTGATCTGCCCCATTGTCCTTTACTGCATCCCTTGCAAGGCTGCTGGCATCTGGCATCAAACCCCACCATTCTGATGGCCTTTGCATACTGAGGTAAAGCCCTACATTGGGATTCATCACCCCTGATTTAAGTTCCAAAAAATTAACTGGGTGTATCTAATATAAGGTCCCTTTGTAGTCAGAGACTGAGAACAGACATACAAAAGGCATCTTCTCAGCAAGGATCGATGTTTAAGAGTGGTCACAAAAGCTTCATTATGGAGATATTTAATATCTACCCTCAAGCTCCTGGGTAAGTAGCTTATACTCAAATGGTTCAGTACAAGATGTGTAATTGTTAATTAGATGAATGCTACCCCACTTTGAAGTGGACTCAGTGAGACCAAGGTACCAAAACAAGATTTCCATTAAAAAGAAGGACTCCGTCTCTGAATGGCACCTGCCTGTATATTTATCCAAACCTCAGTGGCACCTCTGCAGCAGGGAAAGGTATCATTGCAGAGGCTTAAAGCAATCAACTGCTGAATTTTCATAGCTTATAAAAATGCAACCCATATAAATTTTCCAACATAACTTGTACAGAAACAATTTTCACTTACAACTATCTTCTCTGGTAAAGTTATAAAAAACTAATGATAAAGTGCTAAAACTCAGATAATTTCCACCATCTTGCCTGCAGTATCTGAAATATAATGCAAGATGAAAATTGATTTTAAAAGTCTAATGCCCAATTTTACAAGGGGTTTTATTTCTTGACATCTTCCCTCATCCTAAGAGGCAAATACTTCTGGGAAACACCATGCTTTATAGAGGGCCTTTAGCCAGTGTTGAGAAGCTGGAAATAGTAGAGAAGTTTTAAACATTTTTTACCTTTGACTTCAAAATAATTTGAATTCAAGTCATTAGCTTTATGAATTGAAGTTTAAGTAAGGCATGAGGTGGTGTTCACCACTGCAGAAAATGTGGAAAAACAAGCTGTCGTCAGGATCAGGCCCATGAATCCCACCACAATTCTATATTGAAATAAAGCCAGGGACTGTTTTATTCTATATTGAAATAAAGCCAGGGACTGATTTATGCTTGCAGAACAGTAATTTCAAGGTAACTTAGCCTAGAAATCACCATGACTATCTTGTTTTATGCATACGCACTGCAATGCTTAGCAGCCACTAAAGGCCTAAACTGCTGAGTACCTGGCATTAGTGAACAGTCTGTTTATTCTTGAAGTGTAACAGTCTTAAAAACTTCACAATTGCAGAGACGTTTGCCTATATCTGTGCAAAGACTGCTGTTTCTGAAGGTGAAAGTTAGAGGGAAAGGAAATTAAACTCTTTTCTTCACCACTTTTATTGTGCAAATGTATCCAATGCATTGGTTCTACTCTTTAGAAGAACAAGCCTTGTAAAAGCAAACTAACATATTTTTGATAGCAATGAATAATCCAACCCACACATACACAGCAGAAGGGATAAACAGTGATTTTGACATGGCTGTGAAAAAGTAGTAGGGGAGGGGGAAGGATCTAAAGTGCTGTTCTGTGTCCTCCACAGCACTCACAGAGCTGCTGTCTGCAGTAAATCTGCAGCTAAAGCTGGTCTTCAGAGAAATCTCAGGGCTCTGTGAACATGAAACACAGACAGTAGTGCTGAGAGCAGCCTTGCAGAGCAGTAAGAGAAAAAACACCTGAATCTGCTGTCTATAATATTTGGTTTCTTCAAAAGCAGACCCAGCCTGCATCTGCAGGGACACCCCCACCATAGCAGCCTTGTTCAAAATATGATCGATTCTTTTCAAGCTTTCTTTACAACAATCTCTTAATGAATTTAAAGGATACTCATACAATGGTAGCAGAAAAGATAAGGAAACAACAAAAAATAAATTACTTAGCAGCAAGATTTTAAGATGTTTGACACAGCAGTAGAAGTAATGGCACAGTTTTAACATAGACATGGACATCAAAGCTGAGAATTTGAGACATTTAATGAAATAAAATGGAACTGTTGTGAGACAGTTAAAGACAAGGAGAATTTTACCATGTATATCTCCTCCCATGCACAGTAGTGAAAATTCAGTCACTTGAAGCTTATGCACTTCACTGAATCAGACATAGATTCATAGATTTTAACGCTAATGTGTTCTTATGGATATTGTAACAGCATAAACCAGGAAGTTTTGTCCAATTATTCCCGTCTAACACTCATAGCTTCAAGAATATATTATCTGATTATATATATAACTATATAAAAATAAAATATATTACAATTTCAAATCTTAATGTAATATGTGATACAGAACCCACCTTATCCCTGAATTAATTTTCCTAATGCTTAGTTATCCTTGTTTTTCAGCATTTATCTCTCTTCTAAGTAAATGCCGTTTCAGCATTTATCAATTAGATCTTATTATAGCTTTGTTTACCAAATTAAAGAATGCAGAAAAATATGTTGCAGAAATATAAACTACATTCACCTATAAAATAAGATGGCATCACATGAACCAAATTTGCCTCTTCTTTTTATGTCTATAAGGGTAAACAGGGGACACTGTTTGGTCCTACCATGTATGTCACTCCTCCCATAACCACCATGCATGTAAATCCTACTAAAAATAGATAACCTGGGTACTAGTTTTACTCAAAGCATTTTTGAGAAAATTATTTCTAAATTGTTAAACAATTTAATGCCCACTGATCCACACAGAGAAGTGCAAGGAAGAGTACATATTATGCTTAGTAGTAAGTTTGCTGGTGGTATAATGGAGGAGGAAGAGGAGAGGATGTAAGAACTAAAATGATATCTGATATATATATACACATGCATGCACACTTATAAATGCTTATGTAGTCATATATTGATACATTTTCATCATTTGCTTCAATCCAAGATATCCTAAATGCTAAGCAAACATTCTTCTGCTTGGTTAGGGACTGAAAATTTATGCTTCACACTCAAAGATAAACATGACCTAGTAAGAGAGGTTCTGCCAAAAGACAGAGGATGTTCTAAGACCAGAGATTTTATTTGCTTCCCTCTTATCCTTGCATATTTCTTTTTTGCAAGGGGTGATATATGATCAGCCACAGCCAGGATAAAATACTTCATTTCCTCCATATTTTCCATCTTTTTTACTTTGCTTTCACTTTTAAACAACTGTATAAGGCCAGATGCCTTATTAGTGCTAACTTCTATGCCAGCACCACACTGACCTGAATGCAGTGTGTTGCTTACAGAACTTACTTTCTATGTACAGCCATCAACAGCTAAAGCTTTTTACACAGAATTCATTAAAACTGAGACAGAAACTCATTTTCTTACTGGCCACTGTCTTGACCTTCACAGAGATGCTCTGAATTGAGCGATTCATATGAAATTGAGTACTCTGCTGTAATTCTCTCTGTCATGTGTGATAACTCAGAAAGCATGCTAGTCATTCAGTACTACAACTTGGTGTAATTGCTTCTGCAGCCTGACTGAAAGCTACATCATATGATCTGCCAGCACATGATTAGTAGTGTAATAAATCTCTGAAAGAAGGCATGCAAAATACATTCTTTAAGTACCTGATGCATTAAGCATTTACTATTAAACGCTTTTTCTCATGCAGTAAAGTTTTGCTGAATGTGTATGTATTTATGGTTATGATCAGTCACTGGTGAGCAATAAAAGCAATGCTTTCCCCATTATTTTAACTTTTAATAAAGAAAACTGAGCATATATGTATTTAATATCATAACACCACAAGACAACATAGATGTGTAAAAAAGCTAAGGTTACGCATGTTTTACATAAAGTAGCACTGTTGAATAAGTTTTAGTACCTTGGTGCCAAATTCAGAGCTCAGGTGCAAATACAGAAGAAAGGCACTCCCTCCTTTGATAAGAATGTCAAGAATTTTCTCATTTCACTAGTTTTACTCAGTGTCATTCCAGACTATATCACTGAACCCACAGCTCAGGTCATAGGCTGGCACAGTTGCTTAACAGCTGGCATAATTTTCACCTCTATTCTCTACTTAACAAATGTTACTTCATAATTTATTTATTTTTTTAAATGCCTTCCTTCAATCTACTTCATTATAGCTGTACTTGCATTCTGACATACACTAAATGAGAAATTACTTACAGTATGTGAAATATGCCATCAAGATAAACTTTTATTTTGTGAATTGAATCAAAAATTATTAATTGCTAGTAAGGGGGATAGAAAAAAATGTTTGGGTTTTAGTTGGAAGCCAAATATAAAAACTCAGAAGCACTGGCAGTAATAATGTAAAATTCTACTTTTTTTTTTTTTTTGTTATGTAAGCATGTAAGGATAGCTGGAATTCTTTATTCTTTTTCTCTCTGCAGAGAATAAATTATATTTTTTAGCTTAATGTTGGAACCAGGATTATTGCCAAGTAGAAACACTTCTCTTTTCAAAGCATGTTAGAAGTTGTTTACATTTCAGTGGTCTGAAGGAAGGAAGGTAGGAGAGAGAGGAAAGAAAAGAAGAAGGAAAGTATTTTGATAAAGTAACTCAGTGACACTTTTATTTTTTAAACTGCACAAATAATTTTAACCATCTTACTGAATCACTCATCTCTTCCACCAAATTAAATAGATGTAACAGGAACTTCTTGTTACTCTCCCTCCCTAGATATGCTAGGCTAATGGAGGAAGCTGAACAGCAGCAGCTGCAGGGGAAGAAGTGGGACATTTGGAGAGAGATGCCCATGTGTCCACATGTGTCTAAGGGCTTGGGAGAAAAATCAGGCAGAGCAGGTTTCACTCTGTTACCCCTTGTTTGGGGGTCTGCTGGCTTTAGAGAAACTCCCAAATGTCAATCTGCCCTGTAAGTTTTCTCTCCTCAACCTCCTCTCCCTCACTTCATTAGGCACTGGTAGTTTCCAGCTTAAGGGTTTGTACAAATTGATCTGGGTCTATATTTTGTATTGTCTCTGGACAGGTTATGGGGCAAAGGGCTGTCTCCTCTGTACTCACCTGCAATATCCCAGAGCTGCAGCCGTACCACAGTCTCAGCATCCCAGCTCAGCACCTTCAAGGCAAAGTCCACCCCAATGGTGGCCCGATAGTGTGGGGAGAAGTTCTGGTGGACATAACGTTTGATGATGCTGGTTTTGCCCACTCCCAGGTCCCCGATCACCAGCAGCTTGTAAAGGTGCTCCTTCTGATTGTGCTTCTGCATCTTTCTAGTGGCTGCGGCTGCTCCCTGCGAACTGATTGCATGCTCTGCCCGAAGAATCCTGCCAGCCCGAGGGGGAGAGAGGGAGTGAGGAACCGGGGAGGGAAGGAGAGAAGGTAGGTGGAGGCTCTTTCCCTTTGTACAAAAGCAGGATCACCAGGTCCAGCAGGCAGCCCTGCTGGGAGATGAAATAAGCAAGGGACTGGGGGAAGAAAGTCTCCCAGAAGGTTTTGTGCGTATGTGTGTAAAGGTCAGCACGAGGTGTGTCTGGGATTAGTCTGGCTACTAAAGACTTTGCAGGAAAATTTTTGCAACAGTCCCATTCCCTGTTTTGCTTCTCACTGGAAGGACAGTATTTCTGTCGTGTACTACTTTTACATAAATTTTTTAATCGCTGTCTTCTTGGTGGTAATTTATCACCCTACACTTCTGCATGTTTAAAATGTTGCACAATGGAAAAAAGCAGAAATCTCCTTTCATAGGTTTCACAACTCCATTACAGTACAAAAATTAAACCAGTGTACTTTAACTTTGGATGTGATTTGGTTTTAATAAATGTAAGTCAGGGTGAATGCAGTTCTATCACTAGAAGTGGCAGTTACAGCAATATAAGGCATCTTTACCTGTGTCTACATTAGGAGGGCTGTATGAATTATAACAGATGCATATTTTTAAATTTCATTGTCATGATTATGATTGTCTGTAACTATAAGTATGCTCACATCTGCTGAATGCAGCACACAAAGATTATGCTTTGGCTTTTTCACACAACTGGATTCTAAAATGCAAAAATCCCCAGATTTATCCCATGACTCCGATAATCAGAAGTTATGAAAGCATAACAGCATTAGAGCATATGAATGCCAGTGTCTCAATGGTCCTCTGTTTTCCAAAATAAGTGATATCAAACTTGCAAACAATTCAACACATTAGAGTAAATTATTCCACTGATATGATGGACCCTGTATTTTAAATGTGGAACACAGTCAGTTTTAGCTTGGCAGCTTAGCTGGAGATCCTTATCCATTGCCTAAAGGTGTTTGATTCTTTTAACAGAATTTTAATATTGTGTAAAATTCATCCATGAATGTTTTTAACATTTATTTACGATCCTGATAAAATGAAAAACTTAATGAAACATTATTTGATGGAGTTCTTATCTAATTGTGCACTGAAATGGCATTAGAAATTTGTCATCTATCCAAAAAGCTGGATTTTGGTAGACAAAGAATTCAGAACACTTACATTATGCAATCTTTTATAATCGGTCTTTAAATTCAAACTTCAGGGTTTATTTATACACATACATGTAAAGTGGGAACAGGCAATCTGAGGAGAAAAATGTCTTATTTTCCTTGAAGCTTTTAAATATTAATAAGAGGCTTTAAGTTAAATTAAGTTAAATCAACTTTCCAAAACAAGTTATCATTTTATTCTTCTGTTTGGAGGGAAAAGTTTAAAGGGCTTAGCCTTGTTAGCTACTGACATCATAAACCTGAGAAACAAGTCAGTTCACTCCAATCAGTTACTGTCTTCACATGATTCAAGCTTATTATCATTGCTACTGGTAGTGTGTGGTCTGTGAATCTTACCTTCACAGCACTGCTGTTTTCAGAGAGGATCCAATACCCAAGCACTTCTCAGCACTCAACACTCCCCTGTAAAGTTGAAGATTTCCTCTTTTAGAGGTTAAAAAACCAACAGACTTAGAGTGTTTAGCAACTCAGGAAATCATGAAATTAGTGTTTTGGGTGAGGTTGAAATTATAGCTGATCTTTTTTCCTTCTTTGATGATGATCAGTGCTCAGAGAGCAGTGTATGGAAGATCACTGTGAACAGGTAATAGGTAACTGGAGGTCTCAGGTTATTAGTAAGTGTAGTTAGAGATTGGCCTACACCCAGAAGCATGAGGCTTTACCTCTCTTCCAAAGTTTTTGTTAGCATTAGCTATAATAGCTCTGGATAATCGTGTTACTTGTTTAAGTTTCCAATTCTTCTTTGAACTTGGCTAAATTCTTGGCCCCAGCAACACCCTGGTACAATGAGCTTCTCACAGGCTTAATGAAGGTCACTCCGGGGATGGTGGCAGGGCTACCAATGAGGTGTTTGGCAAGGTGTTTGGAAGTGGAGTGAGCATGTAGGAGGCTTTGTTGCATTTAGAGAAATGATTTGCTGAGTTAAAGAGAGGCATGGACTGAGATGACTTGCTGCTTCAAAGCTGTACTCAGATCTCCTAATTCCATGGTGAATTGTCTATAAAAGCTAAAGACCTGGTCTATTGAATGCTCCTGAGATGGGATAAGGCTCTCAGCCCTATCTTGCTCCACCATTCTGGATGACTGCTGTCACATCTTGAACTATGTGTCCGTACTGATTTGGGTTCAATGACATCTGAAGGCACTGGAGGATGTACTGCTCATTTGCAGCTCTGCTGCAGGAATGGAAGCAATGCCATGTGGAAATGCCAATGTGGAAAGACAGATAATTTTGGCTGGTCACGGCTTAAGAGATCATTGCAAGACTTGTTTGATGATGTCAACTGACCCCTTCAGGCACACAATCAGGTTATGGTGACTCAAAGATTTGCTGCAGGCAGAGGTGTCCAGGGAAGCACACAGCCTGGAGCTGATGCAATGCAGTCCGTCTTAGCTGAGACAACAGTTAACGGCAGTTAATATAAAGCATATTAACTTACATTTGCCACCCACAGGTAGGTAGTTAGGAATGCTCAGCTGACATGGAGTAACTTGTTAAGCTGGGAGAATGAGATGGTTTCTTTGAACCATTCTTCTGCTGCTTCAGGTCTTTCAACAAAGTCCAGGTAATAAGTATATGTAGACATGCCAATGATTTAATTGATTTTTCAGTGTTTATATTTTGGTTACCTGTGTTATCTCTGATAAAGATATACATTTTATGCTTTAATAAAACAATGTAAATAATAAATAAAATCCCATGTATTCATATGTATTTTATTTTTGTATTTCCTCCTTAGCCACATACATATCATTATGTATTCATATGCTGTTTTATTTTTAAATTTCCTCCTTAGCCACTATGCTATTTGCCACAACATCATCCGATGCTCTGCTATCTCTATTTTAATGCCTATACTGAAATGAATATAGTATATTAACATTTATTTTATTTGGCAAGAATTGATAAAAACTCTACACATTTCCAGAGTAAATAATAACATTTTAAAAAATACCATCAAATTAAGGCATTACAGACTGTGTTGGTCTCAGTATAAAAGTGAAAATCATTTTACAGAGATAATTTTCATGAATTTTGCTCTATTTCTCTGTCATTAGTAGAAATCTTTTCCTCTGAGAAGTGATAAAGTTGAATGCAATTAGATTAACAGGAAACAAGGAAAACATAACTGCATCCTGGATTTTATCACTCCTCTTTGTACACCACAGAAAAGGTTTTCAAACCTAACTGAGCATCATGGTTGTTACCAACATACTTTTTATGTTGTCTGAGCTACTGAAACTATAACGTGACAATTTTTGCCCAAGGAAACACATTCAGATTATTTGAAATGTACATACTTAAAGGATTGCAATCTAATTCAATAGGGTTTTTACACCACTGCTATTAATGTTATAGCTGGTAACTTTGAATGTCTAGAAGGGATTTGCTTATGCCATCTTACTGATCTTATGGAATATGTTATGATACAAATGATACCATATTCAGGGAAATGTTAAATACATATCACTTTGTGTGTGCATGCCTATATAAGCATACACACACATAAATTAATACAATAGATTAGAAGAATATTTTATGTCCTGCTTTAAAATAATTCAAAACATTGACATTCTACACAGTTTCCTTGCCAGGCTTCTGTATCCTGATTAATCTTGGGATGTGAAATAAGTACTAAGTTGTTAGATAACCAGAAGACTGCTCATCTTTTATTAATATATTGTCTTCCTCATTTCATATTCACTGACTTCATTGTAAGAATGATCAATCATGGCAAGAACAATCTCTTACAAAGAAATAGATTATTTTAACAAAACTATGCTTTTCCCCCAATTTTATTTTTAGACTAGAAAGACTTAATTAGTTTTGATTTTCCCTTCTTCCATTCCAATGGTTCTTTTGATTAAGACATTCAGTTAAAAATTGCTATTGACTCATCAAACGTTCCCATAGTGGAATGGTTATTGACTTGTCAAACATTGCTAGAGCTCTTCTTTGATTAAGCTATTAACCACTTAACTTATAATTAACCTAGAAAATACACTTTATCAGGAAAGATCCCTCGAGAAATATCTAAACAAATGTTTATGCAACCAGTAGAAGTACTGGTTAGCTTTTATGGTCATATGTCAAGTTACCGTTCTGAACTGAGTTTTAAGTCATTCACTCAATTATTATCACTCATTAAAGGTTCAGTCTACACAGTGGCTGAAAGCATTCTATCAATAACATAACAATATGTATTTAGTGACCGTGTCCAAGTATTACCTCTTGGGAATTATGCTCCAGCTGTCCTACAATACAAGGTCTAGATGGCGGGAAAAGTCTATGGCAGAGGCTGTTTTATCTTAGGAACTACACTTCTCAAAAGCCTCTAAAACCTTACCATTAGAGTCCTGTTATTAGTCTTTAACAAGTATGGGTTACTGGTTGAGGGTACAATTTTGCCCCCTAGAGCAATGAATATTTTTTTAGGGTTATATATCCTGCAAGATCACACTTTAAGGCAAGTTAGGATTCAGGGCAGAGGAACAGTGAGAACACCAGGAAAGAGATTCCAAATATTAACAGCCTATGGGTGCATGAATTATTGTATTTAAGAGTAAGACTTTGTAACTCTCTCACAATTACAAATCCTTAGTCTGGTCACTTACTACACAGCATGGCCACTTAGTACACAATAAATCTTCCATACCCACCAGTCCTGTATGGATGCCTCAGGGCATCTCAGGTGGTTTTAGTTACCTGTGTGAGCACAGTCAATGCTCAGATGCAAACACATGTTTTTATTCCATCAGACTCAAAAAATTATAATAATTTGCTATCATTTTCTTTCTCAAGGCTGAACTTTTTTTTTCTTTTTTTTTTTTTAATTTTATTTTTGTATAGATCCCCACAGCTTAATAAAATTGAAGTTAGTTAAGGCCATCCTTTGGAGTACATTTTACACCTAAAGCATTTGAACAGTCACCTGGGAATACATGAACACAGTGCAACTCAAAAAACAATAAGGGGAAGGACCAGAATGTCTGCCATAGGTAAAATCTAATAACAGAGGGTGAGCAATATTCTGGGAAATGTGAAACGGCTTGTCCCTGAGGCCAGAGAGCAGTGAAAGCATCATACATCACAGAATTAGCTGGAAATGCACTGTTTCCAAATGAACACTGTCGTGTCTCAGATTCAATAAGAAGTCTAGGAGTACTCACTGAGGTTGTAGACCGAGCCATCACACTCATTGCAGGGTTGCTACTATGGGGCGAGATGCCAGCAAAAACCTGGAACAAACTGACAGTGCAGGAGTTTTAAAACTCTTATGTACTGCGAATTTTTTGTGTGATAAGGATC
The DNA here is from genome assembly GCA_013399075.1 of Chloroceryle aenea. NCBI lineage: Eukaryota > Metazoa > Chordata > Aves > Coraciiformes > Cerylidae > Chloroceryle > Chloroceryle aenea. The sequence goes on from VWZY01004309.1 coordinate 128,483, forward strand.
AAAGAGTTACAGTGCTACAGATAGGTATGTCTAAAGCAAGCTTGAAAGTGTCTGATACTTAGTAATCTGAGGGCTATGGACCTCATTAGGGCCCATACGCAATTCCCACAACAGGAGTTTAGAAACTTGTCTACTCTGTCCTCCACAGAAAAAATCTTTAGGAACAGGGCTGAATCACATCAGTGAAACTTTTGTCTGATTTGCGTAGCTTTAACTCTGATTCTTGAAAACTATCAATCCGTAATGGTGCTCACCCAGCAGCAAGAACTTCAGGTGCAGGAACATTGGTAACAGTAGATCATAAATTAATATGCATTGACTTAAATCATTTCCCTTGAAACTGCAAATTTAAACCATCAAACAAAACAGTAAAAGATAACTCCCTTTACCAGGCAAAAGTTCACCAGGAGTATAGTTTGTAAGTTATAATTCAAATTATCACAGAATAACTGAGGTGGGGAGGTACTTCTAGAGATCATTGAGTCCAGACCCCTGTTCAAAGCAGAATCAGGGAGAAAAGGTTGCTCAGGGCCACATACAGTTGTGTTTTGAATATCTTCAGGAATGAAGACTTCACAGTGTCTCTAGGCAACTTGTTCCAGTGTTTGACTCACACAGAGTAAAAAAACTTTTCTTTTTTTTTTTTCAGTTTACATAGATATTCCATCTTTGTCTTCTTTACTCATCCCATCAAGTGTACACATTGCTAAGATCCCCATGAGCCTTCTCTCCCCCAGGCTGAACTGTCTCAGATCTCTTGGCATCTCCTTGATGCTCCAAGTCCTTAATCATCTTTGAGTTCCTTTGCTGGACTTAGTTCTCCTTATTTCTTGTACTGAGGGAGCCCAGTGTTAGACACAGTACTCCAGGTGTATCACACCAGTGCTAATTTGAGATAAAATACCACCTCCCTCAACCCACTGGTGACACTCCACCAAATGCAGCTCAGAAGAATGTTGGCTGCACTTGCTGCAAGGCTCAGGTTCAACTTATTTTCCACCAGGACCTCGAGGTCACTTTCTGCAAAGCTCTTTCCAGCTGATGTAGTGTTTTAATATCAGCTGGCAAGTAAGCACCTTGCAGTCACTTACTGCTTCACTCCTTGCTCTCATGGGACAGGGAGAATCGAAAACAAGTAAAACTTGTGTGTCAAGATAAGAACAGTATAATAAGTGAAATAAAAATAAAATAAAATAAATTAGTAGTATCATTAAAAATGATATTAATGAAGACAACAAAAAGAGAGTGAAATAAAACACAAGAAAGACAAATGATGCAGAATGCAAATTACTCACCACACATTGACCAATACTCAGTCAGTCCATGGGCACTAATCACCCACTCCTCCTGGCCAACTCCACCTGGTTTTGTACTGGGCATAATGTTATATGGTATGGAATATTCCTTTGGCCAAACTGGGTCAGCTATTCTGGCTGTGTCCCCTCCCCACTACCTTGTGCCACTCCAGCCTTCTTGCTGGCAGGGCACAAGAAGCTGAAAAGTACTTGACTTAGTGCAAACACTACAGAGCAACAACTGAAATCATCAGTGTGTTATCAACATTATTCTCATACAGGATCCAAACCACAGCACTGTATCAGGAACAATAAATAAAATTACCTATCCCAGCTGAAACCAGGACAGCTGGTTGGCCCCCAGTGTGCACTGAGGCTTGGAGTTATTTCTCTCCAGCTACAGGATTTGGCACTTCCCCTTGTTGAATTTAATGAGATTGATAACTTCTCAATTCTCCAGTCTGTCCAAGTCCCTCTGGATGGCAGTACACCCATCTGGTGTATCAATCACCTCATATCATCTGCAAATTTGCTGGGGGTGCAGCCTGCTCCCTTGTGGAGGTGATTAATGAAGATGTTGAATAGTATCGATCCCTAGGGTACACCTCCAGTCACTGGCCTCCAGCTAGGCTTTGCGCAGCTGATGTCAATCCTTAAATCAATCAATGTCAATCCTGGTAGTTCAGCTAGTTTTCACCCCACCAGACTGCTCATTCATCTAAATCATTCTTCATCAGTTTGCCTATGAAGATGTTATGGGAAACTGTGTCAAAAGCCCTGCTTGCATATCATCTGCACCCAGTCCTTTCATTGTAGGTGGCTATCCACTTGGTTAGGCATGCTTTCCCCTTCAATCTATACTGACTGCTCCAGATCACCTTCTTGTCCTTCATATGTTTTAAAATGGCTTCCAGAAGGATATGCTCCATCTCTTTTCCTGGGATTGAGGTGATGCTTACCAGCCTGCATTCTCCTTCCTGCTCTTCTTAAGGATAGGAATGACCTCTGCTTTCTTTCGGTCCTCAGGAAACTCTTCTGATCACCATGACTTCTCAAAGATAATACAGATTTCTCTCACAATGTCATCTGCCAGCTCCCTTGGCACTTGTGGCAGTATCCTTGCAGGCTCAGAAAGTGAGTCTATATTCCTCCCTGGTCACCTGTCCAGCCTTCTCCAGGCTCAAGAACCCAAGCTCCCTCAGCCTATGCTCACAGCAGAGATGTTTCAGCCCTTTGATCATTTTCATGGCTCTCCTCTGGACCCACTCCATCAGGTCCATGTCCTTCCTGTGCTGAGGCCTCCAGAGCTGAAGACAGTACTACAGGTGAGGTCTCACCATAGAGTGGCAGAATCACCTCTCTTGATCTGCTGGCCATGCTTCTTTTGATGCAGCCCAGCATGCAATTGGCCTTCTGGGCTGCAAGTGCACATTATTGGCTCATGTCCAGCTTCTCATTCACCAGCACCCCCAAGTCCTTTTCTGCAGGTCTGCTTTCTATCACCTCATCCCCCAGCCCATATTGATTATGAGGATTGTTCTGCCCCGGGTGCAGGACCCTGCACTT
>VWZY01004311.1:16847-28573 GCA_013399075.1 Chloroceryle aenea
GCGCAGGTGTGTGGAAATGAACCAACAAAACAAAACACCAAAACCAACAGATCACACACCAAAAAAAACGACCACCAAACAAACCACCCACAACTTACTGGGTGCAATTCTCGTCTCCTGAACCAGGGCCTTTACCCAAGGCAACTACCTGGATTCCAGCTCCGTCTCAAGGAGCACCCCCTGGCTTAGACTGCCGAGCACAGCCCGCATGACACCGCACAAGCCCTGGGCTGTTGCCTGGCACAGGCAACATGAAGAGTCCACATGCAATTCTGAAAGGCTGCCCTGGCTTCGGCAGCNTTACCTTAAACTTGTTTCGATGGTTATCTGGGACAGTTTCTTTATCTGGACAGCTACAACAGCTACCCATGACTTCTTTAGAAGACCATGTGATCTCTAAAAGGGGGGAGGAAAAAAGAAAAAAACACACCAAAATGACCATCAAGTAAAAATAGAGTATCATCAACAAAACAACCCAACACAAATTGCTCTCTGAAATTAAAAAATTCTTCATGATTAATTTTGCAGTCATAAGTAATAAATCAACATAAACATTACAAATATTTTTAAANGTGGAGGTGTTCCAGACCTGGAGGCAGTCCAGTGCTGGCAGCCCTGCAGAGAGGCTCAGTGCTTCCACTTTTAAATACTTCCCACATAGCAATGTCTATAAAACTATGTAATCGAAGTCAAGGGAAGGAAAAAACCCCACATTCAACAGAAATATTTTAAAACTTGGGTTTATTTCTATTAAGTTCCATTTGGATTGTGTTGCATGCTCTACTTCATTTGCTATAAACCAGTAGAATAGTCAGCTAAAACAGAACAGTATGTCTAAAATTAAGGAAACCAAAAATAAATACTTAATATTTTTATATTTTCATTTTAAGATTTTTGTATGTATGGTAAAACTTCCATAGAACAGTATGTTGAAATGTTCATAGAACCAAGCCTCACAACTTGCCTCTGCCACCTTGCAGAGGATGGTACGTCTTGTATTTCTTGAATACACGAAGTCAGACAGAAGAAAACCCAACCATTTACATCATTTTTATGTTGGATAAGAACTAAAATTTCCACTATGCAAATGAAAAGTGAGGCAAAATCCTGTAAGAGAGGTACTAAGGCAACAAGATATACAACATTAGGAATCAAGAAGGAAGATAGAACTGCTCGGTAGCTTTTCCTGACTAAAAGCGAAAAAAAATGATGTGACTTAAGAAAACCACAATTTGCTTTCTAGACAGACATTTGTATTAGCATGCAGAAGAAATATCGAAGTAATACTTGAGTCTCCTGAGAAATAAGATGCAAGGAATACAATGAAGAGCAGCTAACTCTTCCCATCTTCCTGACCAAAAAAGCCACTCAAGAGACATACTGCTACACTAGGGACTATAAAAATCTGCCACCAAACCCCTGTAGAGGTGAAATGGAAAACTCAGAGGGTAGCAAAATAGCTTGGATCAATCCAGTAAGAAAGAGGCAGAGCACCAGACACATAGTCAAAATCACAGATTCCTGAATGCAATTTCTGGCCATAACATGAAAACATGCATTCATTTGACAAATTTTTTTTTTTCCAGCTCAACATGAAACGGGGAGGTTAATTGCTTGCTTCTACTGCTGCAGAGAGAAGCTATGCTACTTCTGTTTTCCTACATAGTGAAGTCCTGAATTTTATTTATCAGTCCAATCACATTCTCAATTACAGACTACTTTTAAGAGTTTTCACATATACATCCTACTGTTATTTCAACTATTCCATTTTTTACCTCTTATGAATTCTGCCTGGTTTGTTTAAAAAGAGAGATACAAGGCAGTAACACATAGCAGTAATTTCCTATGCTGGCACCCCGCAGTGTCTCACTACAGCAATGCTCAGATGTTGGGTTCAACCAACTGATGCCACCCTATCCATTCTGAGAATTCACTGCTAAAATGAGAAACGGGTGACAACAGCAACAGTGCAGATTACCAATGAATGTATAAATTTGCAGAAGAGGTTTTCAAGCTCTGGTCCATACAGCAGTCATAGTTGCAGCCCAGTCTTATACCTCCCCAGATGTTTTGACAAAGTGGAAAAAGAGCAGAAGGCTGTTATAGTATTACGACTTCCTTTGCATTCAGCATAAAATAACTGATGAAATCTACTAGAGGCAGATGCCTGAAAATTAAAAAAAACCCAAAAGAGTTTAAAAACCTTAACTGCAAAATAGTTTGGGGAAAAAAAAAATCACTAGAGTTACAAGTAGAAAGCTGTAGTACATGCAGATGAAGTACAGCACTGGATCTCAAAAATGACAAGAAAGGGTATGTAATCAACAGTTATACAAGCTCGTTATTTTGTTTCCAATATATTCGAGTACTAATACTTCAGGAAAGCAAGAACAGCAATGCTGCTTCAAAGGAGAGATGTGAAACAAGCTATGAGATAATAAATGAAGCAGCCAGAGAACTGGCAGGATTAAAAATCACTCACCTAGATTTGGCCATTAATATTCCCAGCCTCTGCTGCAGCATCAGGGTTTCTGTCATACTCAAAGTGTCATGCTGTCTTGTCACAGAACTAATCATTTGACCTAGAACTAGAAGAGTACATAAAATTGTAATTTTCCTTGGTTTTAAGATGTCAGACAGTAAACTAATGAAAATACGCTCATTTAGTTAGTTATTTAGGCAGTATTATGTCAAGTGAGGTCTTCATGGCTGGGATGCATCTTAAGTGGAGTTTTAAGCAAGACACTGATCTCTTAGGGCTTCCCCAGCATCCCAGTGCCTGTCTGGGTCTTGGAAGAAAATAATCTGGTGTCCCGTTCTGCAGTGTAGCCTGTCACATGAAGGATGCTATGAATAAAGACTTCATTCCTTAATTAGTAACATTTATGTTTATTAAATGGGGTTAATAAAAGGCAAGTAAACAGTGCTGGGTGCACGGGAAGCCTGTGCTCTACCAACATGTGCACAGAAGGCAACAACAGATCCTCTTTTATACTTATTTTAATACATATTCATAAAAGGGAGGGTCATTATAATTAGTTCTTGGGAGAGGCGTTCCTGCTTTAGCGCTAGCATTCTCTGTACTGGTGGTCTCTCTGGTGGTCACCCACGATGAAGATTTTAGTCTTCCTCACTGTTTCTGTCCTTCACCACATCTCCTTGTCCAAGCAACAAGAGGGTCCCATCTTGGATGCAAGCAATAAGCACGGTCTAGCCCATCAGGTCCGTTCTTGGCCACAAATGTTACAGTTAAAGGAGCAGCGTTTAGCCATCCCCAGCCACAGCTGTGGAAAGTTTGTTTGCTGCTTGTTCATTACTTTTGCAGGGCTCATGGATTCCACTGATCAGCCTGGTATGCCTCACCACACCCCGACACCAATTGTCACACCATATATCACAAGGACTCCACTCATTCTCCACTTGCTCCTTACCCAGTGCAGTGTCTGGAAGTGACAAATGTGAAGCTCCCATTATCCTTAGGACATACCAAACCAAACTACAGCAGAAAGACAGAAGAGCATACAAAATTTACTCTGCTTAAATCCCTCTTGCTTATCCTACTGAACATATACAAATGCTGACTTGTACAGCTAACACATCACCCTTTCTCTGCTTCCCTCATAATTCATGCCCCATGACATTAACCATAAATTGCTGGCTTTCACTTTTCCCCCACCTTCCCAGATGTATTGGGTCTGAATGAGCTGGGGTGAATTTTCCCATAGCAGCCCTCCCAGTGCTGTGCTTTGCATTGAGAGCTGGAAAGGTGCTGATAACACCCTCGTTTTGTGGCTACTGCTGGGCAGGGCTCACCCAGCACCAAGGCTACATTCCCCCTGCAGTGGGATGGGGTGGACAAGATCCTGGGAGGGGACACAACTGGGACAGCTGACCTAAACTGACTAGAGGGATATTCCATACCATATGGCATCAGCTGTACTACAAAAGCTAGAAGAAGGAGGAGGGGAGCATTGGCTTGCCCACCAGAGCAACCACTACGTGTTTGGAGCCCTGCTGCCAGGCATGGCCTGCTGATGGGAAGTAGAGAATAAATCTTTGTTCTCTTTTGCTTCCACACGCGGCATTATTTTGCTTCTTCATTAAACTGCTTTTGTCTCAGCCCACAAGTTTCACCTTATTTTCTTTCCCATGCTCCAGCTGGGGGTAGGGACAGAGCAGCTCGATGGGCACCCGGTGCCTAGCCAAGGTCAAACCACCACACCACATTACTAGCTAGCCACTCACATTCAACACCAAAAACTCAACTGCTGATTCCATCAGGCTAACAGTTGGCAGCCTTCATTTTCTGTTTATAAAATTGCTAAATAAGTACTTAATGTTTCCTTTGACACTGCTTCTTAAACTCAAAAGAAGAGCTAAAATCTTATTAAAATAATTTATTATTAGCCTTTCTTAGCAGCCTTTCAGGAGGTCTATGAAAACTTGTTTGAGATCACTGCAGCTCTGCTTGCCAATGTTGCTGCAATTCTCTACATTCATCTGATGACTTCTGCCTTGCACCTGGATTAAAAACATTTTAAAGCATTTTGGGAACCCAAAGCACTTTTTTTTTGGGGGGTGGGTTTTGTTGTTTTGCTTTTTTTTTTTTTTTGGTTTTGTTTTTTTTGCATAATATCAAGTGTAATGTTGTCCCAAACTCATCCCAGGTTCGAGACATGATGATAACCATTGCAGAATACTTTTACTGGGGAGGGATTGTGCAAGAGAACAGCAAAATTCCATACTGGTTAATGAGGAAAAACAACACACCTAGCAAAGGAGCTCTGTTAGGAAAGATCGATCCTGTAGTCATGCAGTTCAATGAAGAGACTAGCTCAACAGCTAACATAGAGCAAAAGAAACAGCATTGTTCAGAAAGAACTAAAAGAGCCAAAACAAATATAGTTTTATTGTATGAATCCACAGTGTGCCCACAGTTACAGTTATGTGTGCAATTGTGCCTCCCCCTGTTAAAAAAGACAGAGTAAAACCAGAAATACGCTACTTGGGCTGCTCGGCCTGGAAAAAGGGACCACAGAGGACAGAAGATGGGTACAGAATTATAAGTGACATGGAGAAGAGGAATAAAGCACAACTGTTTTCCCAGTTTAAGCATTAGGGAGCAGCAGTTGACATTATTAAGGGGCACGTTCAAAAAAGCTACATAAAAGTACTTCTTGCACATGGCGTGTAGTTAAACTTGGTAACACACAACACCTTGGGTAATGAATTACAAAAATTTAAAGATTCAGAAAGTAATTGGACAAACGCAAGCAACAATAAGAACTTTTAAACTAAAGGTTGCCGCATTTGTCTCAAAAAGTCTATAAACTGCAGATTAGAAGGGTCTTCAGGAATGACCATAAAATGCTCTTTACTATTCCCTCCCCTATATATTTATTATTGACTGCCAGAATTTACTATTTACTGTCAGACACGGGATACTGAGCAAACCAATACTTCCAAGTCTGACCCAGTAAAGCCATTCCAGTTAACATAAAGGATGACAGGGTTCAACATCAATTTGAGTGCACTGTCATAAGACATTGGGAAAAGAAAGAATTAGCAACTCATATTTAATTTGAAATGAAAACTTGTATTTCACAAAGGTACAGAAGGATGAACATATGTATATATCAAGCAGTTCAATAAATCTGCATGCACAATATCAAGATTCTCTGCTGTGCCCAAGTGGTATTTAGTATCAGGAACCTGCAGCAAGCCACATACCCTTTCTATAACTTATTTGACCTTTAGCCATAAGCTTTCTTAGATTTCGTCCAAAACTGTACATGGTTGTATTCACAACCTGCAGCACACACAGGCTCTGCTTCTGTGATGGCTTTACCCAATCTAGCTGGCATTATTTAACTATGGGTTTTGGTCAGGTTAGATTTTTGTTGGCTTAGCACACCAAACCAGCTGAGCAGAGAGCCTAGCAAGTGCCAGAGCCAGCTGGGGACAGAATTCTGGCCTTAGTCACCTCTGCTCAGTTTTCAAAAAAACCTAGCCCCTTCACTAATTACTGGGATTTACTTAGTTTACCAAACTCCTTGCTAAAATCTTCAGGACAGAAGAAAGGAAAGACGGAGCAGAAAACTTGACCCACACACCTTGGCAGAATCTTACAGGTAGTCATTAGAAAAATAATAGAATTTAACATTTTCATAGGCAAGCTAGACTAATGCAGGTGTGTCTGCACTGGTATTTACCCTGATATTTTTCTAGCAAGGTTTTAATGCCTTCACATGGTTTGGCTACATAAAGCAGACTAGCCTATTCCAGCTACCTAAGAATATTTCTTAAATGATCTAAACAGTTTCAATGGACAAAAGAAAGCACACCAGTTCACAGCACCTAACTTCTTCTAAATGTAAAACAGTAACTAAATTCTCCAACCAGTTGTTTCTAATTACAAGTTGGCTATTTACTCTGTTTGGGATTTTCTTAAATCTTCCCAGATTGCAAAATATTTACCCAACCTTAAACATACAAAGAGAAGTAGACATTTTCACGGTCACATCCCTAAAAGTTAATCTTTTCAGTTATGTCTACAATGTCAAATTTAGGGGCTGTAATTTCCCGTTCATGAAGCATCAGTGGTGGTTGGGTGCAGTCATGCAAGGAGGGGGAAGGGAATGGAGACTGTTTTCTGCTTCTCCCTAACACATTCATTACTGCACTGCAAGGTAAAAATCTTGGGCAAAACAAAGCAGGACCAGCATTTATCTAAACCTTCCTAACCGGAGTGAAAATAGGAACTGCCACAACTTCATTAAGATGTATTACTTGGTTTTGCACGTCTGCTTCACAGACTAAGCAGTGGCAGCAAGTTATGCTAATCTCTCAAAAATCAAAGACGACAAAGGCATCAGTGGAAACACAGCAGATACTCTTTTTTTTAATTTAAAAGTCACAGTCAAAAGCTTATAGAAATTCTAACATTTGTAATTCTGTGATCTCCACAGGTTGAAAATGGTCTGAACAATGCATGTGTTCCCCTTGTGGAAGAAAAGGCACATGGACAAGCTGCAATCATAGTCCTTTGGTTTGTGATAAGTGGTCACCCCATTAAAGTCAGCTCACAGCTGCAAAGTATCTAAAAACTGGCATTAGCTTAGTTCTGCACACTCTGGTTGCAGAATCAACCATTATCTTCAGCAAATATTTTCCGTACACACATTAATTCCTAGCACACACCTTCTAAAAATCAGGGAAGGAAAAACCCCAAACCATAGCATGCCTCAGAAGAGGTAGGGAGAAGCAAAGGTGCTGTGTCTGTACACAGATCTTTTGCACATATTCTTTTCAAATTCAGAAGTGGCCTTTCAAGCCAGTAGCTGACAGTACTAGATCCTCTGTATGAGTTGCTCTCAGAGCTACAAGCAGAGAGCAGAAAACCTCAATAAAGTGCATTCACATAATTTTAAGGTGGTTTATACCACAAAATTGTAGGGCTATTTCCTCCTTCAGAAATTTTAGTATCTCAAAAGCCCAATTAATACAGTGGAGTGAGTGAAGAAAGATGCCCATGTATAGGTTGTTAACAAGCTGATCGAGCACTTGATATTATTTTGATCACAGCTAAGTGATATAAACACACACTTACACTGTCATTTTTTCCTAGAATGGTCTAAATCTTCCAATTTAGAAGACTACAGTTACTTTTAAATTCAAAAGCATCATCATAAACCATTTTCAAAGACTGCTTCTGGTTTGGCCCATGTTATTTAAAAAAAATAAATTAAAAGGTCACAATCCCAACCGCTAGAACACAGAAGTCCTCTGCATTTTTATTTGGTATTCTTAATTAAAATATTTTCTTAAAAAGGTAGAGTAGAAGAAGTATTATAAAATCCTCTAGAGAGATTGATGTTAAATATAGAAATAAAGCAGTTATGATAAAAAGCAACAGAAAAGTTACAGGTTTTGGAGGTATATTCAAATTGCAAACTCACTGACAGATAAATCAAAATCTGAAGTTAGCCAGCTGTGCTTTAGACCAACACTGAAATCAATCATTACAAGTTAGAAAGCTCAAAAATCAAGTCCATTTAAGATTCTTTTTCAGTTGCACCACCACTGTAATACTTGAGCATTACAAAATCATGTAGGAGATGACAAAATTACTTTTTTTCCTGAAAGCCTATGAAGTCTCCACTAACAGACATGGAGTTTGTTGTCACTGCAGCTTAAAGGTAGAATTAGCTCTTCACAATGGATCATCCCAAGTCCAGAAGGGGCTCTTTCTCCAAATGCCTTGTACTTCAGGAATTATCAGAAGTGATGGCAACTACAAATTATATGTAAAAAAAAAAAATGCACAAATTGCTCAGTATTAAGTATAAGCCCCTCCTCTTCTTCCTCCAGGCATGTTAATGTTGTCACCTATTATAAAACTCCTTAAAAATAAACATCAATCTCCTCGAAACTATTACTTAAAATAGCTAACACTTGAACTATTTCACACAGGAACAGTCCCATCATATGTCTAGGTTTTGCCTCTTACAGAACCATTTTTTTCTACCTCATCTGAGATTAAAAAGTAAATTCTTTACTTCAACTAGAAAGGTGTAAAGGACAACCTAGTAAGCATGAAGGGAAAGTTTTTATTATTTAAGTATGACACCAGATTCATCCTGTATTTTAGGTTACTTACATAAAAACTGTCAGCCAATGCCTTCACCCCACAGAGGGGCAAAGGGTCTCTAGGACCTCTTGAAGTTCAGTGTGTAAGAAACAGCCCAAATTTTGTCTAAATTGTTTAAAGCAGACACTAGGAGTAGACAACACAAATAATTTGCTGGGCACACTGAAAAACTAACTCTGATAATTTCCTCTCAAAGTCCAAAATTCTCGACCCCAAGTGTTTAGATGTTTACATGTATACAGGGGTTCAGACAAGAAGCATCCCCAATTCTGAGCGAGTATTTTAGTGACCATCAGTATTCCTGCCTGACAGGTACTGCACATTACACAGAAAACTCACAGAATACTTGGTAAGAGAGATGACCTATTCAAAACAAGAAATTAATTATTGTTGGATAAGTGGCTTCTTATAGGAATGCTACAGATGTCTTAACTTTTAAAATGGAAGTTAAATTATTTTCAAACTTTTTTTATGGCTTTCTGTATACAGACACAAAATCACTAACAAACATTTACAGGTTCAAGCCACTTTCTGCAACTTGGTTTTTACCTCTCCCTCTCTCATTTTTCCCCTAATTTTTCCTTATCAACTTTTTACAGAATCATTTATTTCAGATTTGACATCCTTGATGTTCCATCATTTGCACCCTTGCATGCCATGCTAAATGTTGTTTGATATTTGATTACAACGGGTGCATTTAGATTTACTTAACAGTTAATTTTCACCCTGCAAAAATATAAGCAGCAAGGATTGGATGCAATTTATAAAGCAGACTATTTTTCTAGATGCTTCATGAAGGAGGATGAGGACATATATGTCAAAGGGAAAACATGCTTTAAAAGATACCACATGAACTGTGGATTAAATCCTTTATTTAAAAATTCAACCCCAATGATGACAAAATTTACATTACCTTTGAGTCTGAAATCTTCTTAGGACAGAACCTGAAGCTTACATGCTCAATTCCTTTGAAAGCTAGCAGCTCCACTCAGCTTCTCTTTGCTGTTTGCCCTACCATTAGCCACACAACATAGAATCTGCCCCTCCCTGAAGCTCATTTCAGTACATCTTTCTCCTCTTTTAAACTCTTACAATTGGAAATACTTGAAGAAAGCACAGTCAAATCCCTGTGGATGCATTATGATAAGGAATTTTCTCAGCTCAGAGTTTTTGAGCACTGTGATGCTAATGGTTATTCCATAGCATAGAATAATTTCACCTTCATACCATCACCAAAGAGATTAAGTACAAACCAAAAGTATAAATCTGTTTCAGGTTGTACATAGACAATTTCTGTGTAACTCATAAGATCCTCCTCTCATTAAACAAGTTGTCACTACAGGAAAGCAGCTTTAACTTTTCTGCACAAACAAGTTTTGGATGAAAGTGGAAGTCCTACAGGCATTCGAGACAGCGAACAAACTAATAAACAGAGGAACCAACTTACCACATAGGAAAAATGTTACTGAATAAAATAACTGTTTCATTGCCATTTTGCTCCTTCCAGAAGATAACTGAAGAAGGCTGAAATGGTACTGAGATCAGTCCTTTGGAGTTTTACTGGTAGCCAAATACTGTCAACCTCATAACTAGCTAATACAACAGATTAAATGGATAACCAGTTTATCTGATGTGGCAAATCCCGTGTCTTCAGAGTCGTGATGTAATCCATGGTGGCAAATTCTATATGATTTAAGGATCCTGGTATCCTACTTAGGACTTAAAATAGCCCATACTTTGACCTTCTGTTTATTTTGGCTAGAATATCTTCACTAACATGAAGCCAAGTTCTTTCAATTGGAAAGCAAAACTTAGGTTTCTGGAACATGGGACTCCCACGTACCAGACCTCACATGCACATAAGAGATGTAGCACCAAAATAAAGCATCTGCCCTGAACTAGTCATTACTGAGTATGGTCAGCTCCAAGAGCCTCGTTCCCCCAATGGTCACAAAAAGGACCTCTTCACCTTATAATTATTTGGGGGAAAAAAAAAAAAAAATCTGTACATCAGCAAAGACTGACTAATTCACTTAAATATTTGGAGACAGAACAGAGGTAAGAGGTGCCAGAGCTGGAATGTTCTCCTGTGGAAACACAGCGGTTTAAAGGCATACCAGCGTTCAGCAGAACATGAAGAAATCCCTGAGAAACACAGCAGAAGGGGCACAAAATGCTCTCCTTGACTGCCCACTCATACCACCATCTTTAAAATCAACTCTTCTTCAGTTGTCCTGAAAGGTCCTTGCCTTGCACAGTCCACCAAATGACAAGATAACAGCAATTTGCCCCCAGATTGTGAATGCATTTTGGGGAGAAGCTATTTTAACAGTAAAGTGAGCTGAACTAAGGTCAGACAGAATCCCTGCCCTTCATCCACTTGGCAACAAATATTAAGAAAATTAATATTCAAGGTGGCTAAGTACTAGGAGGATGAAAAAGAAGCAGTGCTAACAAACCATAACAGAGTTAAAAATGACAGTGAAGAGATCCAAGAAGAAACTAAACATGCTGAGAAAGAGTTTGGTGCCGCTGGCTGCAATTATGGAAAACAAACTATGAATGGTAGAGGTGAAATTGCAGAATCTAGTTTATAACTTTGCTTATGCTAACAGGTGGAGTTTTACCTCAACATTTTATTAAATGAGCATGTTGTCAGAGTTATGATTAAAATACAGTAATAAATGTATGCTCATTTTCTCCCTTTAGCCCTTTCCAAAGAAAGAAAGAAAAAACAAAAACAAACAAACCACCAAAACACACAACCCAAACAAACAAACAAACAAAAAGTAAAAACCAAAACTGGCAAAACCGAAGCAAAACTGTAAAGCCTCCTAGCTCCTATGAAAACAAAATTATTGCAACCACACAGAAGCTTGCCATTTTGGCGCTCCACCCTCAGAGCCCTCTTTGAACAGGCAGAGAAGAGGCTGATGCAGGACTGCACCAGGAACTCGCCCTCTCAGCAGCATTCCTCTGCCAGAACCTTCTGCCACTGCCAACTGCCTGCTCATCAAACCTCACAGGAGGCTTTCTTTTCTTAATCCTCCTTTATGACACCCAGACCCTCACAGGA
>VWZY01004311.1:29296-47125 GCA_013399075.1 Chloroceryle aenea
AAAAAAAGGAGAAAAAAAAGGAGAAAAAAAAGGAGAAAAAAAAGGAGAAAAAAAAGGAGAAAAAAAAAAGGAGAAAAAGTTACAGTAGAACTGAAGATTAAAGACCAACTCAAACAGTTGAGTTCAACAAGCAAAGAACTGCAGCAAGCAGCAATGTTGTGCTAACACTGAAATACTTCATGATGTTTAATACTGAATTGTGTGACACTGATCCTACACATCTCCACTTTGCATGACATTTTAAGACCTGCATTCCCTCATCCTGAGGTGTGGCATCACGTATTTTGGCCTATCCTAATGCAAATAAAAGGTAATCAGACATTTCATCCAGGTACTAGGTTGATCCAAACTGTTCTATTCAATAGGTACATACATATGCACATGGAACTAAATGGAGTTTCAAATCTTCACCTCAGCACATATCAAGAACTCTAGGTCTTTAATGAACATTCATCTTGAACAGAAGTGAACAAGCTGTTTGCTCTAACATCCCCATCAATCCTTCTGAGGATGTGGGACAATGTTCCTTGTTCTATCCTTTAATCACTCTCCAGAAAATGATCCTGTTACTCTAACGTTCCAGAGAAACAAGACTTCTATTTTACTTGGTATCATTTTTAAAACAACTTACATACATGAAAATATTTTTCAATTTCTTACTCAAACAATTTCTTCAGATCCACAGTACCATATTGTTTGCTGTGAGTGTTTGCCAGATTAACTACATCCTTTTAAAAGAAACTGCCAGAACATCAAACTCCAAACTGCAACGTTAGGTTAAATAAGCAAGCACTACTAAATTATTTTATTCTTGGAAATTCTGAATCTCTTTTAAAGTAGCCTCTAAGAAATAGTATGCACAAACATTTTACACAAGAGGAGCAGCAAGAGGACTGAAGTTTTAACTATCACTGCTGTGGAAATGCTTTTTCGCTACATGATCAAGTAGAAAAGAAAGGAGATAGGAAAATAAAATAGAAAGCTACAACAATCAAGTCAAGTAATGGGGCCTAGGAAGAAGAAAGAATCCAGCTTTATTCTTGAAAAGGATGCCTGGCTTGAAACTGTTTAAATAGTGAGTCAGCTCTCCAATATTTAACCGCAAATACCTCCTAAAACTCTTGCCAAGTCTTCAAAGCCAGCAAAGTGCCAAATTTTGCAATTAAGTAAATGGCATGGAGTTTATATTTTTTAATATTTTAATCTCTGAAATATTGTTCATTCAAACATTTCAGGAAAGGTTAAGTTTTGCTTTTATGTTTTTGACATGTTTTGCATGCAGTCTTCTAAACATTAATAGAAACAACATTGAAAAGCCTGCAAGGTCATTCTTAAAATGTTAAGCAGATTTAGTAAGATTATATCAAAACACCACTGTGTTTAATAAAAATAGATATAGAGGAATACAGTTTCAGTATGTATTCTCACTATGTGCCCTTCTTCATCCATCCATCCACCTGTCCGTGCGAGTTCATAACTGAACTTTCCTGGTGTTTGGACAGTAGCCTTAAGTTTCAGCCTCAGTGGAGCCTCACACACCCTCACCCCTCCCTGGCTATGGGCAATGCAAAGAACTGTACAGTGTCAAATATCACCTGGACTTCTGTAGTCCCCAAAGCCATCATATACATTTTTTGTTTCTCTACCACCCGCAAGCAGCGGCGGGAGTTCACACTGGCTTTATGTTTTTGCAAGCGTATCTTCTGTGCTGTAAACTTCTGCAAATACTAGATATTAAGAGTGAGGTTGATGTAGTTTAAAATACCACATTAGAACTTCAAACACTTCTGCATATAGATTTGGTTTATAGCTAGCATGGACAAGCTTGTCCTTGCCCATCTACTGTGCTAGCATCTGATAGCTATATTGAATGCCCATTTTCACTCAAAGGACTAGCTCTACAGACTGCTGAAGATGCCAAAACTCTATTACCATTACAAGCCATGTCTACATCAAAGCAGCACCCCATAGCACCCTTTAAAAATGGTATCAATTCCACAACATGGTCTTGTCTTTACTTGGGACTAAAGTGTCCAAAATTCACCCTACATGGCTATACAATTATTTTTTTTCTGAACTTCCACAGCATAAAACATACACAGTGAAGGGGGAGGGAGCAACCAAGATGTGCACTCCTAAGGTACACTACATTAATTCTTAATATTTATATTAGGTTCTTTCATCAATAACCCTACCCATACCACACTCTCACTACTCTGTGCCAGCTCTGCTATTTAATGGATATTGAAGTAGTACCACTTGGTAGAGTACATTAGCTTTAAAGGCACAAACAGTAGCTCTTCTGTTACATTTTTTTATTATTAAACTTCAAAAGAGACTTGCAAACTAGAAACCAAAATAAATGTACTATTGATGCTCTGAAAGCCTTGCAGACCTCCATGGGAGTTGCTGATTCTGAAGTATTCTCGACATTAACTGCTTGATTGGCTAGAGCAGACAAGTTGTCTCCTTTATGAAGGGCCCCTGTGCGTATGCCAGCCACCACATCTCCTAAAACCAGCATGACTCGAACTGAAGACCACAAGCTCAAGTCTGATTTCACCTTCCACTCCTCCTCCTCTTCCCTCCAGTTTGAACAGCATTTTGCAGGAGGCAATGGAGAATGGCACGGGTGCCAGGGGAGCAGAGCAGAGAGATGATTGCCAAACCAAGGCAGGGGTCATGCAGCGGTAGTGTGGAGGGACAGGCAGGCAGTGTGGGGAGCAGGAGTAGAAGGATGGCAGGGCTGCTTAGAAATACATGCAGCCACCTTTTGGGAGGAGGCAGTCCTGATGTGTGGAGGCTACACATCAGAAGCACAGCACTGTGTTCTCTCCTGCTGCTCCTGGCCACACCTGAGCTCTAGCTCTCATCGGTCTCCCTGACAAGCTGCTTCACAGAGCAAGGCCAAAAGAAAGTATATTTTTGGACGGTTACAATTCAGCCAGTTTAGCTTCCTGCGCAGCCTCCCTGCTGGCCTAGCAAAGACAACCAAGAAAAGGCAGGAGCATGCAAAGGGGAGCAGGACTACAACTAGCCGCATGCTTAGCTCAGCTGGCACTTGGAGCCGTATCCAGATCACTGCTTCATTATCACAACTTGACCAGAGATAAATTGACTTATGTTACTCCTCCAGATAATATGTACATCTCTGCCTAATTGTATGCAAAACATAATTTACTGCTACTGAGAAACAAAAAGCAAACAAAAAGCTCATAAGAAAACCCCAGACAGATGAAATTCAGGTGGGTATAAGTTTTACTTTCTAGAAATGTTTCTTCAGTTACCCATCACTCCATGTCACTCATAACTGATCTAGGTAAAAAATAATCATTATTTTCCTTGCTCAGCTATTTTTTAAACCTGAACCAGCTTCCTGATCAGGTTCACCAGGCAAACACGCGAACCATGACAAACACTCAAACGCACATAAGGGGGTGGCACTGTTTATACCAACAGCACCACAAAGAGAAACCTTCTTTGAAGCTACACCCACAAAGGGTGTACACCTTTGTAGTTACTCTATTCTGTGCTACAGTTAAATAATCAATCACACCTTACTGTCAATGAAAAGTCACAGAAAACCTGAAAGAAAAGACAGAACATAGAAGAATTCAGATTTAGGCAAGGTTTCTTAACAGAAACATTAAAAAAAAAAAAAGCTACTATTCTGGTCCATCCTTGGGACTTAATTTTAAAGCAGGTGCAACAGGTAAAATGCATACCACCCCAATCCAACAATTTTCTAGAAGATGACAGGTAATTAGAGTTATTATACAGGTAATCAGAGTATTAGATGTCTGCCCAAAGATGGTTAAAAAATTTAAAAAAAAAACAAACCCAAAACACAGCCATTCACAGATTCTACAGCATTTTGTGGGTGAAAACTCGGTGAAAACAGCATGATTTGGCTTAGAAACACGTGATGTTAAATGTTTTGGCATAAAATCCTTTTAAATAATAAGCCAATAAAGCTTGCTGGCACTTACTTAGACAAAAATGGAAAGAAAACAGAAACCTATTCTAATTGACTTAGTTCAAAGAACTAGATTTATATTTTAGATTTAGTATTAAGTTATGTGATTCAACATCTTAAACTAGACTTCAAGTACAGATGAATGCAAGCTAAAAATCATTTTGAACAGATATTTGACTTACTACATCCCCTCTAGTTTTACCCTCTAGGTGAAAACTCAAAGCAGTAAAAAAATCTGTATTATACAGTACTGACTGCCCTTGTTATGATTCTCTACTCCAGCTTCTTAACATTTCTGCAGTCAACTATATGTTTTAATGATTTTAAGGGAAATTACTTGTTACCATTGTTAGTATTTAAACTCCTGTAAAGTAGTTAAAGGAGCTTACTAGCTATAATTAAATACTGCAATTTAAAATCAATTTCTCAGGAGCTATTTTTTATATATTTTATTAACTGAATACTCTATCACCCAAGACCCTTGTAATGGCATTTTATTCTGTGAAGAAATACAGTAATGATTTTGGAGATGCTCTCTTGTGTTTGAGAGATGTGGGATATTGCCAGATACCTGAGCTTTTCTATCCTAAGCAAGCAAGTCCACTACAAATGGATTAAGATGGGACTTCTAAGTCTAGACATTACAGTTTAATAAACTTTAAATTTTATAAAGAAAATTCATTGGTCAAATGGAAAAAAAATGTTTACACTTCAAGATGAGAACTTGGCAGAAGCTTTGAGAATTAAAAAAATGTAAAAACTCCAGCAAATAATCATATAATCTATACATCTAATTAATGTCTGTAATAAACTGATAGGAAAACCGGTAGAACTTTGATGTCTTCAGTAATTCCAAAATCAAGGTCAAAAAAACTTTCTGTCCTACATTAGGTAGAAATTTAACTGCTTTCAATTCAAGAGTAACCGGGTGAAATGTGGTACCTTAGCAGAACAGGTCAGACCAAGTTCCTCCATCCCAGTCTTAAGCAACTTATGACTAATAATAAATAGTGGCATTAAAAAAAAAAACCAAAAAAACCAAACAAACAAAAAAATTCCTTTCTCCAATATCTAAATATTTTCTAAAGCAGTTTTAGAATAAAAACTACAATTGAACTTGATGTTGAAATACATTCCTGCCAAGGACTATGTTCTAGTGTATAACCATGTTACATACAAGTCTGACAAAAATGACAGAAGTGATTACTGAGTACCTTAAAACATGTGACAGTGGAAATAGCATCAATGAACACGCACAGTTTGAAAGTGTGTGCATCTTTGGACAGAAATAAATAAAAATGTAAAAAATTTGCTATGTAATGACGCTATGAAATCTAAAGTTTAAACTTTAAGGTTTCATTACCATAACTGGTACTTCTGACCCAGTGTCTTCAATAATGAGTTTCATCTATTTCATAAAGAAAAAAAAAAAAAACCCACAACTCGCTGTACTATATAAAAGTTCTCCAGAAGCACACAGTTCACTTTCCAATTCTATACAATTGATTTGTAAAGCATGATTACTGAACATAGTAAACCTTCCCTTTCTGCCTAACTCAATTTCCCCCCCACACATCTTTCCTATAGCATTCCATCTCCCAGCACAGAGACTTCTGCTGGGAAATACTCTAAAAATAACAATTGGCCCATCTGTACCTACTTTAAGGTTTACTGAATCAGTAGGGTGATGAGTATCAATCACCAGACTTCCAATTATTCTGTCCAGTGGAGATGGCCAGTCAGATGAAGCTGGAGAGGTGACAGGACCAGACTAAACCTTGGGACCTTTGGTTTCCAAGACATTTGGAAGATTCTCTGTACATCTCATGGACTGTCTTTCCTACTCTGGCTTCATCTCTTCTTTCTGTTGCAGTCTATCTCACTTCCTTGCTCCTTCTCCTTTCACACTTTATCTCAGCTACCGGCCTCTCATTCTACCTTTCTTGTTCAGCTCATCCCTAGTCCATATCCAGGACCTTGCTATCACCATTGCTGTCAAACTACAATCACTTTGGTAATACATGTGCTTTTCTTATTTTGCATGCCTGTCTTGTCCATTTTAACTATGAACTCTAAAAAACAGTTGATAATTCCTGCCCTAATATTTATACTGCACATACCACAAGAAAGAGGTAGTTTCATCTGACTGTTAACACACACTGTAACAGACATGAAAACTGCAAGTGCAGCCAAAATACTTGGCAGGAGCACTTCTACCAGTCTGAAGTGGCATCCTCATTTTATGGCACAGCTTTTATCTGTTCCTGTGCAATGAAAATACTCTTCATCCAAGAACTGGCAATGAGCAGACTCATTTCAACTATGTTAAAACAGTATTATGTTTATCATACAGTTTAAGTGCCTTGCACTTCACCCTTAATTTGAGTACAAGTTATGAGGTTTTATGTTCAATTCTGTATGTACATTGGTATTATTTGATATTATACTGCTTATAACCCTTCAAACCCACAACTGTAAAGACATCAAGCATACAGCTAATGGGTACAGGCTTAAAAAGGGGAGAGCATACAACTTGCCAGTAAACTTGACCTAGACAAAGCTTCCAGAAGAACTTGAGCTATACCTTGCAGTCAGCACACAATGCTGACAGATCCACTTTTTTATGTTTAAAAAAAAATAATCTTTGTCTGCAACAGGACAAGAGACAAGGGGAAAAAAAATTAATGGTTTCAGACCCTGAAATAAAGACATTCTCAAGACATGTAATGCCAACAGTAGCTTACTTTTCCTACAGGCACCGTATCCTTCAAGATAACACAACTAGCGAGTCCAACGGTCCATATATAGGAAGTTCAATCATGAGAAATTAAAATATTTTTCCACAATCATTTTTAGAGTTTTACTCATATACACTAAGGCAAAAAGGGCATCTTGTTGAAAAGTCTCCCACTGTTACCTTACCATCTGAAACCCATGCAAGGGAAAGTCTATCCGGCAAGGAGAGAAGATGAGTCAGGTGAACATGTACTCATCACACATTTAAAAAAACTGTTACTGCGTACACTGTAAACAACAAGTAAGAACTTCAATAAACAAACAGTCATCAGTGCAACTTATTTCTACCAAATGCAGAAAAATTATCACATCCATCTGCCCAAGTGGCCCAACCAGCTTGTAATTCTGTATATTGGCATGTTTTGGAAATACATTAGTAAGTAGGCTTGACTGGTTCAAAGAACTTGGGTCATTAGTTGGATTTAAATATCCATTAAATATCTAGTCTCAAAACAGAATTATCCAAGTTAAGAGTCTCTAATGCATGAAGTTCAATCAGTCTTCTGAGGTCCCTTCTAACCCCTAACATTCTGTGACTTAGCAAAGCTGCACAATAAGGAGGCAGAAGGACATAATTATTTGTACTCATTGGCATGGCAATACAGCTAGTTCCAGAGTGTGCTGTTGCTCCTTTCCAAAGGTTTACTACACACAAGAACCTCCCCAGTTACCCAGTATGACTGGTTTTTAGCAAGACGCATTTTACACGTGGTCTCACAACACAAATATATTTTTTGCTCCACTAACTCTCACATAGGTTGCTAGTCTTTGTTTCATAGAAAGGAATTGTCTTTTCGAGCTTCTAGAAACCTTAAGGCACTGACTATGTGCCTGTGTCTTTATGTCTTCATGGCTATTGCAGCCTGTGATAGGCAGATCATGCTACTTGCAAAAATAAACATGGGTTCTCAAAACATTGCAACGGATCTGTGAGGATTAACACAAAGATTATGATTTCACATTGAGTTAACAGACAAACATGCACCTCAAACCACAACCAAAACCAGTCAAATTAATAGCACAGAAATATATATCATAATCTGTAAACATTTTCTCACAGAAATTTACCTCCATATACAATATTTAATAAAGTATCTAGAAAAATATAAACCATTAATGGATGACATTGAGCTTTATATGTCCAAGTCATTCCTTAAAAGCAACAACTTCAATTACCAGAAAATTCATATTCAAAATATTTGTGTTCTTGCATATTTAGTCTATCCAGAAAAAGACAGAAGTACTAATAGCAAAACCAGATGTCATTAATAGCATCTAATTAATTTCACAAGCTTCCTACTGATTCAGTGCAATCTCAGAAACCCGGAGTTTCTGTTGTCTTCAAGCAACAGGGACAGAAAGGGCATTCTTGGGGAGAAGACGGAAAAAAAGATCCTGTGAAGAGCTGGGTAAGACCCCCCCCTCATAGTCAATGAAGCTACAAATCAGCATTAAGAATTTAAGTTTCATGTTTCAACTTTCCATCATTCTAAAAAGCAAGGAGAAATCATAAATAATTTAGCATCTGAATTTATTCTGCACATCAAAGGAACAGCACTTATATGGGCAGAATGTAACCAAAAGCACACTTCTTTTATAGGTAGCAATGAGTATTTACACTGAAAAGGTAATACTGAAGTTAAAGAAAACAGGTGCTTCTTCTAGTTTTATAAGTAGATGCTCATGTTAATAAGGGCTACATTTTATATCAAAGATTTTAATATTACAGGCAGATAGTTTTCAAAACAGTTGGATTTGTGAAAGTTCTTTTAAGCATATTCTCAAGATTAAAGCTAAACTTCTGGAGGTTCTGAGTTTCTCTTAAATATTCTCTTCCATAATTTAAAAAAAAACCCATGCTACATAAATACTTAAATATGGCTGCTGGGACACAATTGACAGGAATGACTGGGAGCTGGGGAGAAACATTAAAAAAAATCCTGTTTACAGAAGAAATTCAGATGTATTCTACTCACATATCATTTCCATTATGAGTAGTACCTATCATTTGATATTAGTGCCACAAAGGGAATAACTAAGCTGACTGTACACCTTCAAAACACAAACAAAAATCCAAACCAGTGAATATTGATAATCAAAACAGTTATGTGAGACTCACTAAAGGTCACTCTAAATATTGCAGATTAAATATTGGGCTGCTCCACGAACTTACACTGCCAACCCCTGCTTGCTTCCCAGGGCAGGGGTGGGGGGGGGTTTAAAACAATTTCTTACTACTGTTATGAAATCACAGAGAAGCCCAAATGACTCAATACTAATATTTACATATCTACATTCCACTCAAGGTGGTGTTCATTATATGTTGTCACTGAAGCCTAGAAAGATGTCAAAATAAAGAAATCATTATTTTCAAAATTATCTACTAGAATTACATCTACTAGAACTGACAGGAGGTAGGACATAAAAACACCACTTTCAAAACCAAATCTGTGTTTGAGATAATGCAAATCCAATTTATAACAAGGACGTATAGCTTCATCCCATGTATAGACAATACGGGCACAGCTATCAAGTAGCAGTAAGTTTTCCTTTGTGAATTGCACATTCATTGTGAGATGGGGTATCTTAAGTTAACTACTGGGCTCTTCCTCTCAGAATGCTATTTTCTGTTACCTTCACCTGATCTAAAGCTGACTGCAGCTTCTAATTAGCCAGACATGCTTCAGTGCAAACCCAGACAAGCTTCAATCCAAACCACTGCGCTGATCTTGCTGATCAGACGGCCACACTATTTACCAGTGCCAACAAAAGGCAGGCCGGACCGTGAGGCCTAAGGAGTACTCTTCTTTTTTGGCAACAGGTTCTACTTTGACCACTTAAGAGTGGTCATGAAAATACAGCATCATTATAATGTAAAGACATATTACAGGGATCTGCTAAAATAGATCAAATTGTATATTACTTTTAGAGAAACCTATAGAATATCTAAGGGAAAAGAAAACGGGCTGTAGCCTCTGAAACCATTTTCTTTCAATGTATTTTATGCAAAGCTCTGTTCGTTTAAAGCTACATTTAAATGTGTAAAATATAATTTCAAGCAAATACTGAAATCTGTTTAAAAGTTGGGAAAATTAAGATTTTTATTAAAAGCACATTATTTCAGTTGCAACATCAAGAATAGTGTTGATAAAGCTTCTAAAATCTAGACTTATACAAGAAGAATGTTGGCATTCTACAACTTCTTACAGTTCTAATTTCCATTCACACTGCAGTAAAAGTGTCAAAACTTTAGCACAATTACGTCTGAAAAAATTCCTAAATATTTTGGAATAGGATGAGCAACCATTTAGCCAGTACAGATTTTGGGTTGGTTTAGGTTTTTTGGTGGGTGTTTTTTTTTGGTTTTTTTTGGTTGTGTTTTTTTTGTTTTTTTTTGTTTTTTTTTTTTACAAAGAGTCCACTTTCGAATTTTCTTTAAAAATTAACATAAAACTTCACTTTGGTGTATACATTAGGATTAAGCCCCTGATATTTAGGCTGTTTCACTTGACTGATGGAAGTCATTCCCATAATTTTTCAAAAAGTCAGCTACAGATGTCAAGCATCCTTACAAACTCCAGCTCAAACAGCATCCAACTCATTAAACACACAGCATGCAGCCTTCGGAAGTTTGTGATTTGCAAAACCTGATTATTCAAGTGTTCAGCAACAATGGCTACAAAGAGCAAGATTTCCCACCCCACCACCCCCACAAAAGATTGACAGCGTAGAGATTAATTTAGAGCAAGAACATAAACTTTAAGCCCTCATGTGAAATGGCACATTTCACATCTGATTCTAAATGGCTCGCTTTCACCTTAAAGTTAATATTCAGTAAACTAGAAGGACAGTAGTATGTTTTAAAAAGCTTACTATGTTACTTAGTATTTCAAGTTAAAAGGGTATCTTTGAAATGATAACTACATATTATTTGAAAATATTTTGGCGCTGGCATGGAATCTGCAAAAAACAGCCCAAGCTTTAACTTAATTACCCTTTTACAAGAATTGTGGTTTTAGGAAATACAACAACTTCATAAACATAATAATCACTAGGCGTAACAGCCTTTGGCAATCATGTTCCTAAGCAAGTTTGGGTAATCCAAGATAAACCATGACTCCTCTTTCTCTCTGTACTTTCACAGTTAATATAAAAAAAATCAAAAGCAAATGAAAATGGTCTGTCTCAGACTGTACAAGCAAACAAAACACAAGCTTCTGTCATTACACCCAACAATAATTGAATTAGTCAATAAGAGTATGTTACAGAAACTGCAATCCAACAACAAAATCTGCAAAAGCTACATTGTTTTCTACAACAGAAATAGAAAGGAACTGAAGAAAATTTAGGCAGTTACAGAAGCAGTATGAAATAATCATTATGCTACTTACAGTGCACTTTAATCCCACATACTCTATCCATTTACTACAACCTCTTTGTCTACACTGGAAGACACCTCCAAACAAAAGCACAGAAGCCACTTAAGTCTGCCCAACAATACTGCAGATATTTTCAAAGTATTGTAGAACCAAGGAACATGATAATTAGCTACTGCTAAAAACTTAAAAGACTGTAATTAAAATTCTATATGCAATCCTGATACTAGGATAAAATCAGTCAAGCGCCCATCATACAAAATATTCCAAAACGCAAGCTTCTTCAGAACTGATTCTTAGTCACCTTTATCAGTTCCCACTCAATTCCCTGCACTCATCCATTACCTTATTGTGCCTTCCCCAGCTCCTACAGCTTCTGCTTAATCCCACCAACCTTTAAACTGCTCACTTATGTGAGCCAACCCAGGTTTCCAGAGGTCCAGCTCTACATCCAAATTGCATATATTCTCTATAATAGCTGATTATTACATTACACTAATAATTTTATTCTAAACATGGTATGTCTATTGAGACTGTCGTACAACATCAAGTTAATGATTTAACCCTGAATATGTCAAAGATTATTAACCTAACATTCATATACTCCTTCATAAAAGTCAGCGTAAGTGGGTTGGAAATCTGAATACATAGATCAATTTTTCTATATTATCCCTTACATTATAGTAGGAGAAAATTATTTGCTTTCATTTAGAAGTCAATACTGCTTAACAACTGTTCTGGAAAATAACTAGAGAAGCAAGAACATTATGCAAAGCACATGTATTGATGTTAGCTTCCTTGGGAAGGAGAGAGGACTTTTAATTTCCCTTATTTCAGTCACCCTACATACACCTATAACATCACAAGCGAGAGGGCGGCCAACTGCAGTGCAGAAGAGAGAACAAACAGTTGGAAAGCTTTTAAATAATACATGATGGAACCACAGCCAGATTATATTCATGCCTGCTTCTGCTGGGCCAGAAACTAAAAGCCTGTGGTACTCCTCAAGGAGGGCTGTTGTCAAGTTCTAAAACTTGCCTAGTGCCGCAGACTGATACAAATTCCTCTACTGCAGCAGAGACCGTGACTTCTGTAGGCAATTCAGTCACATTCGCAAACTCCAAGCAGGATCCTGAGCATGTCAGCTTTCCCTGTTCTAACAGCCCTACAGAGCAGCAACATAGATCAGTTGGCCCCAGTGGGGCAATTTTTACATTTTTTAATCTAACATGCATTAATTCTTGGCTGCTGAGCTGATACCTTTTGTCTGTTCTATTCACTGAACTAGGACCAAACAGGACAGAATACAGTTGCATGGGTATGTTAACTTCAGCCATTTTTGTAACTCCCTATGTACTGAAATCGATTTCTTTAATCTCTAGCACACCTAGGCTGGCCATCAGATTGCTGCTTGGTCCTTAAGCTACCACAAGATCCTCAGAACTCAGTTTACTACTGAGTACTGTACATGGCTCATTTGAGAGTTTCCCTAGAGAATCATCTATAGCTGACATTTTTGAGAAGTTCAATTACTTTTTCAAGTGTTTAAAATCTCTGCCAAGTCACTACTATATACTTATGCCATCAACAGTGAAATAGGGTCTTAGATGAAGCACATCTAGTAGCTTGGTTAATAAAAAAGGTACTACAGTAGGTGATAAATAATAATACATAAAGTCTGTATCTTAAAAAAAATCACAAGGCACTACAGAACCCATTGCTACAATACATCATATTGGGCACAGGCCTAATGTGTGCCTCTGAATTTACACAATTCATACAGAAGTATTTACAACTTTCCTGGAAATAAATTGAAGTTCTGGAGAGTAGCAACCGCCACCACCAAGCAGCCAACAGCTAAATTCATTATCCTCACAAGATGCCAGCCCCAAAACAAAATCCCTACCTCAATCCGGGGGGCAAACACTGAACCACTCACAAGTGAGCTGCTAGATTGCTGCAGTTCACACCATGGCCTCTTAAAGCGAACAAACAAAAAAATACTGTTAAGCCATACTGTAAATTGATTTAAAAATAGTTTAGTCGTGTATGCACAAGCTGATTGTGCAAGGCAAACTGTAGAAAAAAAGTACACTGGATGCCCCAAGCTATGTTGTCAATAATTTTGAGTTTAAAAAAAAATTTGGATGTCAGCAGGTTTTGATCTTAACTGTTAACACTTCACCAAAGTGTTAAGCAGCTCAGCAAAACTGTTCCATTTAAATAACTTTTAAAATGTATTTAGAAGCAGGGGGAAATATTTACCCAGCTATGTATCTGCATCAGTACAAAAAAAATTAAGTCTCAGTAATAATGCATTTCTATAATTTATTTTTTTATTAAAAAGAAAATGTCTTCGGTCTCAAATTGTATACTATTTAACAACAACAAAAGAAAAAGTAGAATTTTATTATTCTCCATATCTCAGTTTGTAAAGAAAGCATGACAGGATTTCATCAGAGCAAAAGAAACTCAGCTTCTATGTTTCTGATACTTTTTTTTCCATTCAACAATGTGTTTACTCTCTTGAGTAGCATTAAAGCAATAGATTCACAAATGCAGATTTGAAACCCATAAGAATGCTTAAATAAAGTCTGTTATTCAGCTTAGCCTATTGGTGACATCCCAAGCAGCTTTTAGCATACAAATTTAACATCAAACATTTTGGTGGCAGTTTTAGTTTCATTTTATTCATAACTCTATAGACTTCCATTTCAGAGACAACACCCCCTTATTCTTTCTAGTTTTGTGTTCTTTTTACAGACCCCTATATAGTTAGAAAATTTCCTCTAACAACTCAATATAGCCCATTCACAGTGAAGGTAATCAGTGATGTGACTTCACTGAAGCTGTGCTTGGTATTGGAATTAATTCACAGAAAGCCTTCACAATGAGTGTAAACCAGTATCTCTCTCAAATCACAGCCAGCCCACAATATTTACTATTCAAAATAATATGTAAAATACTCTACTGTTCACCATACACTGCTAGGCTTTATTATTCCATGTCTCAAGGATTCTTCTGTGATATTTCCTTGTTTGTTCTGAAGTCAAGAATACAGAAGGTTTTCTGAAGCTACATTTCCTTGGTATAGCACACCTGAGAAACAACATTTCATATAGAACCTAAAATCTAACTACTTAAAAACCTCATTAACACAGCATTTCACTTATTTCTCCTTAGCTGACAAGGAAGTTTTATGTATTTCATGACACAAGAGTGTACATTCTTTGCAGCTCCTGGGTTATGTCCAATTTTTGACAATCTGAATGCTAGCATTTCTACAGACCAATGATGGAGCAGAACATAAAGCTGAAAGCACCCAAGTGATGGAAGTGAGCTAAAGACTTTCTTTCTATAAAAGAATGAACACCAGCCATCCCTTCCCCATCCTACACCCTCCCAACACTTTAAGCTATTAACCAACAATAAAAGCTATGTTAGTGTGCATAACTCCATTAAAAAAAAAAACAAAAAACAAAACCATCACACACATCTAGGTCACACACTTATGTGGGGCACTGGAAAGCAGAATGAAGAAATACAATCTGCCCATTCTAGACATTTTGACATCTGACAGGATTAGAAAACAGGTCTTATGTTTATTTTATTGAAAAAAAAAATTCTTCAACTCTATGTAATCAAGCACTACAAGAGTTCATAAAAAGCTATCAGACAACTTCAAAATAATTAGCTACTAGATGTGTAGCATCTCAAAACAAATGGAGGTTTTGTGCAAAAGCCTAAAACTACGTATTTCATGTTCAATATGAAAACTTATGCTTACGGCAGAACATTTCATAAGAATCCAGTGCAGCATCTTAATGCACTGCTCACTGAATCAGCACGAGAGCAAATCCATCTCACAGTTCCACTGCAACCAGCTAGCTTACAAACAATGTAAGAGCAGTTTGACATATCACATAACAACTTGTTAATGTCACTATTTATTAGCATAAAGTCTCTCAAGGTAGTCAATATTTAATCATTTTATTAAGAACTTTCCCTGGAGTACACTACTTATCATTAAGCACTTGAATCTGTCCTCAAAGCCTCAGTTTAACAGGTTTCCTCCTCTTCAGACATCTTCCTACTCTGAACTCTGGATAAGAAAGGTTTACCCATCTACATGTCTACAGTAAAAAAGGAGGTGTAAGGAAGAAAAAAAATAAGAAAAAAAAAAATAGTTTGTCCAAAGTCTATGTAGCACATTCCCTTTTTCCCTTCCTGTATACACTCTTTTCTAGTTTAGACATTTTTAGGAATGGAACCCTCTCTGGAGTTGCAGGATTGACTGATTGGCATGTGTTACTCAGAGTTTCTCTGACTATAGGCACAACAATGTCATAATAATACTAAAGAAATACCACAAAGGTCAAGGTTAGAGAACAATTTATTGGATAATATTGTATTTAGTATTAGCTTGTTCATTACTTTTTAAGATCTAAACTGCCTTAACCAACTGCCTTTTAAGAACAAAGATGAACATAATGGTATCCTTCCTAGCCAACTACAAGTCCAGAGGAAGTTCCCTCAGGAATCGAACACCCTCACCTAAAACTTACACAGTAAATGAAGCAGCAGACAGCTATAAGATAAGCAGGCATTCGCATTTACACAGCATCCAAATGTCTGCCAATCAAATTCTTTTAGGAATTTAGGCCCCCTGCCTTAAAGTAGGGGCCAATTACTTAAGAATTTAAGAGTATCTCCAGCCTAGCTGCACAAATACTGCACAGACAAGAGTAGAAAACATCCAACTTACTTTTCTATTAACATTTCTACACCTAAGAGAATTCACACTAAAACTACCACTGCCCTTTTACAGTTATGGCAATACAAATTGGTAAGTAACACATACACTGCACTCTCCATTTCAAGGCATCAAAGCCTACTCAATAGATTTTAAAAGAATGAAACCCAAGGCACATGCTGTGACCCAGAGGAAACATATGATGAACTAATTCTACTGTTCTAAAGTATTTCTAAGGCAAGTACAGCAAGCTGTATGTTAAAATTTATTATTCTGACTATTCTAATTGTTTTACTTTTTCATTTAGTATTTCATTTTCCAATCTTATGACCCCAAGTTTTATGAAAAAAAATATTTGTCATTCGGCTTTCCTTATTAAAAAAGTATTACCTCTGTTAATATTACTTCTAGTTCTACATTAAGACAAGTATAGGACACGACACTTAATACTACTTTTAATACCAGTTTAATTCATTTTGTATATCATTTAAATAAAAGCTGCAGATTACATCTGATTTGCCTCACCAAAGAAGCCTGCCAAGCACAGAAAAAAACTTTACTGGAATCACATATGATAACAGAAGTTCACAAAACCCGATACTTAACTCACACAATGGTTTAAAGCATGCCACCAGTGCTCTTTGGTTAATTCGAAGTAAAAAGTATAGTCATTAGACAGGTGAACCAAATTTGGAAGATACAAAGCAACATATATTTCACAGGTCTCTAGAAGAAAAGATCCAAAGGTAATATGCATCCCCCTCAGCTTTGGTAAATAAAAATGTAGTTTATCTGCATGAACAGAGAGGCAACAGAATACTCTAATACCCATGAAGAAAAGCAATCATTTTCTCTTGTAGCAACATATATAATTATACCCAAAAGTATTCTAAATCAATCAAAGTGAAGAGTGTGACATGGAACATAAGTAAAAACGTGGTGGGAGGAAGACAGATTTGAGCATCAAGAGTAGCAAGGAAAAAGAATAGTATTATGAAGAAATATGAGATGCAGATCTTCAAAGACAATGAGCTTTAGCTTGATGAGGCAAACTAGCAGTCAAACTACTGAAAAACTGTACCAGCAGTATTTTAACAGATTGCAGATACAGTAATAAAAGAGAAGGAAGGAGGAACTTAAAGTACTGCAGATGACAGAGAGAGGCCTAAACTTCATTTGTAAAGACAGAAAAGAAAACATGGTTGAAAATGTTGTTCGGACAAGGAAGAAGTAGGGTATGAATAAAACATGACTGTGGATTCAAGAAGAAGGGGAAAAAAAGAGACTACTCCCAACAACTGCCCTGGGCAGAGAGAGGATTATACTTCTGTCAGCAAGCATCACAAATGGCAAGCAAACGAGTTAAATTTGTGAAAGACGATAATGAGCTCGGAGACATTCAAAATGTTTATGAGAATAAGAAACACTGCAAGAAAATGCAGGACTGAATTAAGGCACATAAAGCCACAAAATTCTACAAAGAAATGCAGTAACCTAAATGAAAGGCATAGCACACAAGACTCCTAGGAACGCTGTACACCTTGGGATTAGCGGGAAGAGGGCACAAGCAAGCAGTGCCACAGATACCAAAGAGGGACAAGGCTGTGACAGCCAGGTAAGTTTCCCTGTGTCATATCTCCTCTTATTCCCAACAAAGCTAAAGCAGCTTAGTTACATGCTTTTATAAAAAGCACAACTGTGCTTTGATAATGTAAATAAAATTTTTGATTGTATTATTGTACCACCTGACAGACACATAGCAACTACTTGCAGTTACAATTATTGCAGCGATTTGAAAGCAAGAGCATATTTTATTTCAGCTAAAATTTGTAATCTAGTTACACACTTCCATCAGTGCTTGGGTTAGTGAAAAATGCAGACAGCCCTTACACCCTCTATTTCTAATGGTTGGCTGAAAATACTAAAAC
>VWZY01004311.1:54191-64686 GCA_013399075.1 Chloroceryle aenea
AAAACAGCGGTACCGCCACGGGAGGAGGAACGAGAGAAGGAGCCGCAGCTGTAGGTTTGTGGAAGCGCTTACCGCTCCTGTCCGTCGGTGCAAAACCGCCCCGCCT
Source organism: Chloroceryle aenea (assembly GCA_013399075.1). NCBI lineage: Eukaryota > Metazoa > Chordata > Aves > Coraciiformes > Cerylidae > Chloroceryle > Chloroceryle aenea. The sequence continues at coordinate 54,298 of VWZY01004311.1, forward strand.
TGGTTCTTACTGTCACTGCCCATATGGCATCTTCTGTGGGGCCTGTTCACAGACCTGTTTTCGCGTGACAGGACTCGGGCCAGAAGACCTCATGATCTGCAATTATCTTGAGTGTGTAGTTCCTGTCGCCACGCACGCGCAGGTGGAGCGCACTGCTCGCAGGTGGAGCAGCCGCGCGACGCTCGCTGCTTTCGCCCAGATCCTGCTGCGGCTGTTTCCCTCTTGTTCGTCATAACTTCGGGCCTCTTCGCCACACAATGCCTAGCACCAGATTACTCCACAGAACTGGCCTGTCCGTGTGTCTTACTTTCTCAGGGGTTGTGCAGCTCATGTTTTGACAGCATGTCAGTTATCTGAAGTCTTTGACAGGGTGAATGAGGAACATTGCTCTGACAGTTGCTCACCTTTCTTCCCTTCCCTTGACAGTTACTGCTTCATAGCAGAAGTGGTAGAAGCAAAAGGATGACACTACTCAACTACTCCAATCCTTATGTAATCTGTAGGTGTATGAGAGGTGGAGAAGCTGAAGTCCATGCAGAGATTTCTTTGGCTGTACATGACAGAAAGTTGATACTATCTAGAAGGAAAAGGGGAAAGAGAGCACAGCTGTGATTTAATGTTGGCACCACTGCAGCTGTTGGCTTCTGTGTGTGTGTGAGTCAGTGCTCAGGGCTGGATGGATAAAGCAGAGCAAATGTGGGGTTTTTTTCCTGTAGCTGAGTCACGTAATATGTGAAGTCACTTAGCAAACTGTGTCATCTAACATACTGTAAATGCTTATGTCCCATAAATGTAATATATCAGTGTGCTACAAAGCTGCGCTTAAGACAAATATCTGCAGGATTCCTGGTGACCTTCAGGTCCTCTCTTAGGCAGACTTGCTTAAAATGGCAGTTGGCCAGCAGACAGAGAGAGGTGATTGTTCTCTCTACTCTGCTCTGGTGACACCTCGCCTGAAGTAATGGACCTGATGGAGCAGGTCCAGAGGAAGGACACAAAAATTATTAGAGGGCTGAAGAACCTCTTCTATGAAGACAGACTGAGAAAGTTGGGGTTGTTCAGCCTGGAGAAGTGAAGGCTCAGGGAAGACCTCTTAGCAGCTTTCCAGTACCTGAAGGAGGCCTACAAGAAAGCTGGGGAGGGACCATTTACAAGAGCTTGTAGTGACAGGATAAGGGGCAAAGGTTTTAAACTAGAGAAGGGTAGATTTAGATTGGACATTAGGAAGATCTTTACTGTGAGAGTTGTGGAATGCTGTAACAGGTTGCCCAGGGAGGTGGTGGAGACTCCATCCCTGGAGACACAATTTGCAGAAGTCTCTGAACAGCTATGCAATCTTTAAAAGACTAGTGATTGACAGAGCTTCTGGACAGAGCTGCAATAATCTCAGTTTGGGGAATTACCTACAAAAATGATTGTAGATATGACCAGCAACCAATATGTCTTGCATCCAAAACATTTATGAACTGAGAAATAGAAGGAACAACAATGTGACCAATTAGGAATCCTGGTCAGGCTTGATGGGGCTCTGAGCAACATGCTCTAGTTACAGATGTCCCCGCTTACTGCAGTGGTACTGGACACGATGACCTTTAGAGGTCCCTTCCTACCCAATGCGTTCTATGATTCTGTGATTGGTTTCAGTTGTTGTTCTCAGTCTGTGAGTCCATATCCAGATAAGTATTTGTACATTGCAATTTTTTCCATACTCTCCTCAGCAGCATCTGGATAAACAAGGAACAAAGTGTGGGGAAAAGTGCTCTGGTAGGGAGTTTGTACTAGGTGATTTTTAGAGGTCCGTTTCCAAACCCTACCATTCTGTAATTCCATGAAAGTCTCTACACATCTCTTCTGCAGGGTAATATATTTATTTTTCTACTCCCTTGTCATGGTTTAGGGTCAGGGCAGCCCACTAGACCTATAACAGACGCTGTTAACCCCCCCTCTCTCCCCAAAGGGGAAGAGAAAGGAAATAAGGGAGAGAGACTTATGGATTAGAATAGTAGAACAACTTTAATGAAAATAAAAATAATAATGAAAATGGAATATATACAAATACATACAAAACAAGTATTGAACCCAACTCCCCTGATGGCAGTTACATCACCATCGCCACTGATGCTGTGGAGCAGGCACCAGGAAAGTCCCAGACTGGGCCCAGTGACTGATGTGAGCTATGTTCAGGAGATGGATTCTGGTACCAGATTCAGTGACACACAGATCAGGATCAAAGGCAGGATAGACAGAGAGCCCCTCAGATGCTGGCCATTGAAGAACCAAGGAGGAGCCGAGCAAGAGCTTGACCCTGCTGATCCCTCAGCTTTATACTGAATATGATGGATATGGGATGTAATCCCCTCACTGGTCAATTTGGGGGCACCTGTCCTGTCTGCTCCTCCCTGCAGGTGCTGCTTTTAACTTTCTGCACCCCCAATGTGGTGCACAAGATCCAGCAGTGGTCTTGGTCTGCACACCGATCCTCGGTACTAACTCTAAACACGGGGTGTTACCACTGCCAGCAGCAGACACTGCCTACGAAAACATGCAGCTAACTTCAGACAGTGCAGGCAGTTAGAAGAACTGAGCTGAAAACTAAAATCACTGAACAGAATTAGTTCTGTTCTCACTCAAACCAGGACATCCCTTTAGCGTTCACCATGCTTTCACCAGTTCCTGTGAATGGCTGCATTTAAACTAGAATTTCATATAGACGGGACTTGTATTAAATTTGGATAGCATAGCATCTCTTCAACAGTCAAGTTCAGTGACTTCTCCAAAGGTGAAATGCTATATTTGTTCACCTGTGAAATCGGTCATATTCATCATTTACCTGAGTGTCATCTTACCCAGCTCACCCAGAATTGCCAACAGACCAATTCTATATTTAGACACTGAAACTTTGCTGTACTCTGTGGCTGTTATCACAGAATCATTCAGGTTGGAAAAGACCCTTGGGATCATCAAGTCCAACCATCAGCCCTACTTTACAATGTTCTCCCCTACAGCATATCCCCCAACACCACATCCAAATGACCCTTAAACACATCCAGGAATGGTGACTCAACCACCTTCCTGGGCAGCCTGTTCCAGTGTCTTACCAGTCTTTCTGTCAAAATTTTTTTCCTAATGTCCAGTCTAAACCTACCCTGTTGAAGCCATTCACCCTTGTTCGATCACTAATGACCTGTGAAAAGAGACCAGCACCAACCTCTCTACAATGTCCTTTCAGGTAGCTGTAGAGAGTGATGAGGTCTCCCCTCAGCCTCCTCTTCTTTAAACTAAACAGAACCCAGCTACTTCAATTACTCTTCATACGATTTATTTTCCAGGCCCTTCACCAGCTTCGTTACCCTCCTCTGCACTTGCTCCAGCACCTCGATATCTCTCTTGTATTGAGGTGCCCAGAACTGGACACAGTAGTCAAGGTGAGGCCTCACCGGTGCTGAGTACAGGGGGACAATCACCTCCTTACTCCTGCTGCTCACAGTATTTCTAATACAAGCCAGGATGCCACTGGCTTTCTTGGCCACTTGGGCACACTGCTGGCTCATACACAGTGGCTGTCTATATTCTAATTTGTTTTTTCTCAGTGGTATAAATTGTTCTTGAACAAATACATCACTGACATGGTTGAAGTATCCATGATCTCTCAGTATTATACTGTGAAGGACAAGATACTTGTAGATGTGAGGGTTGGTAGACTTTTAAAGATAAAATGAGCTGCCAAAACATAATTTTAAACTTATTTTTCTCTGACCTCATTTTAGGCTGATGTTGCTGTCTGAGATAGTATCTACTTTACTCCTTGAAGTACTAGATATTTGGTCCCTTACCATTTGAATATTGAAAGACTAGAGAACATCATTGCAAGTCAAGTGCCTTTTGGACCTCCCAAGTATATGTATTAGTTCAGTTCTGCTCAAAAATTTATGTTCTGCTTAACCAAATTGAACAGTTTTCATTCCCCTAACAAAGGCTACAGGAGCTGTGGTTCGTGTAACTTCTCACTGGCTGCTTCCCAGAAGAAGCATCAGTGTGCTTACTGTAGATTGTACGTACATCTGTTTCCAACTAGTGATAACCAAGTGGGATGTAAATCTAATTAAATGGAAAAAAAAAAAAAAAGCTACAGTATGTTGTAATAACATTGAAGATCTGACTTCAGCTGACAACAGCAAGGAAATACCAAGTGAAGATTGCTGCTATGACCTCACTTCACCCCTTTGTATTTCAGAGTTTCAGGGCCTCAGAACTTTGCACGCTTGACTATGTACAAAACAGTGTTCAAAGAGCATTGTCACAATGTCACAGAAATACAGGCAGCTTGTACAACTGTAATTCCGACTCCCTTATAAACACAAAGTATGATAGAATTAAGTAGCCTATCATACACATGAGTTGTCTCAGGTCACACACACAAATCAGTGGCAGAAAGCTGGGGTGAGGCTTCAGCATACAGACAAATATCTCAGACTGTGGAAAAATTAATATGGGCTTTTTGTAGGTAGAGAAGCTTTGTCACAATAATGTTCTTTGATTAAATTAACAAATCCAAAGTGATACATTAATTGTAGTGATTTCAAAAGAGCTTTTGGCACAGTCTTTAACCCATGGTGCTACAGAACATTAGCTGTCATAAGTTAGGAAGGAAGTCTGTCTTGTGAATTAGTAGCTTGCTGAAAGAGAAGGGTTAATGGGGTACCAGTAAATAGTCATTTTTTACACTGTGGGAGAGTTAAGATTGAACTCCCACAGGGATTCATGCTGGGACCTGCACTAGTTAGCATACTCAGAAATGGTTTGGAAAGAGAGTGAGTAAGGAAGCAGCACAGTTTGCTGCTGATTCAAAATCCTCTACAGTAGTGGTGTAAGAAGCTAACTAGGAGTTTCAAAAGCATCTCTTTCTTCTAAGTAGCCTGGGTGTTAAACTAGAAGTTAAAATTCAGTCTCAATAGCTGCAAAATAATGTGTATGGGCAAAACTGATCTTAATTACATGTGCCTAGTGGTAAATTCTACATAGTGCTGTTACTGCTAAGGACGGAGTTCCCAGAGAGCAGGTGGGAAGCTGCTTCACTATTTCTAGGAAGTGGGAACACAGGAAACACTGGACAGCAGGTTTAAAACAACCAAGAGGTAGTCTTTTTTTTCAGATGGAGCTCACTGCTTCCAGAAATATGGAAGCTAAAACTGTCATTACTTTCAAACAGTGACTAAACTCAAAAGGGATAGCAGATAGATAGTAAATGGAATGGAATGCAGTGACCTTTGGTTCAGGTTTTCCCTAACCTGTGATTTACTGACAAATACCATTATCAAGAAGGATTTTGCTGTACCTCACCTATTCTTTACACTCTCTTCTTGACTGTTTTGTTCTGCTCATTAAGTTCAGAAGCAAGTTAGGCATATCTGTGTTGTCTGATACAGTATGGCCATGTTGCAGCTACTACAGGACAGGGACACCAAGATGATCAGAGGGCTGGAAGAATGGTGAGAGAATTTATAGTGTTCAGCCTTAAGGAAGTAGACAAGGGAAGATAGTTAATGCTGTTGTCTGCATGGAAGACCAAGCCAGATTCTTCTCAGGGGTGTACAGTGATAGGCTGAGAGGGAATGGACACATGTTGAAACATGGGGAATTCTGCTTACATACAGAGAAAGATGTATTTATTTATCTTGTGAAGGTGGTCAAATATCAGAAAAAAAAATGCCCAGAGAGTTTGTATGACCTCTTTCCTGGGAGATACTCAAAGCTTGACTAGACATGGTCCTGAGCAATCTTCTCTAACTGGCCCTACTTTGAGTGGTAGGTAGTCCTAGATGGCCTCCTGAGACTCACTGCAACCTACATGGTTCTGACCCCTTAAGACAGGTGCTTACCATGTGCTTGTGCCCTAAGTATATATTACTTCATATGGTATATTAATTGACAAAATTGGAGTATATTTGGTCTGGCTTAACTAATATGAATTAAAACTCAGTGTAAGAACATAGTGAGGACAAGACACTTTGGATTTGCCATAAAGAAAGCAACAGTCAGCTATGGTACTTTCAGTCCAGTGGCTTGACAGCAGTTATTAAAATACATCTTTTCATATTATAAATACAAATAAAATACATCAAGAACAGGAGTTGTTTGTCAGGGTGCAGCTATAGCAGGAGTCAGCGATACTATTGTCCATGCTTACAGATTTTGGTATTTACTTCCAACGTCTTCCTTACACAAATGGTTTATAATTTGTTTCTAATTAGTTTGTCAGGCACTGGATGTTGAGGAAGAGTATACCTAGCGTAGCCTGTGCTGCCATGTCATGCAATGTGGTTGTGTAAGTGCATATTCTCTGGATCAAACCTGTCTCCAGGACAGAGACCCTGCTACAGCTCAGCAACTTCACAACAGCATACTCCCTGACACTACTTATGGAATAAGCTGAGTCCTATAGTTCTAAAGAACAAATACACTTCAACTTAATTACAGTCAGGCCTGAATAAAAATTAAAGGGTTTGCATGTCTGCTAGTCTATATGTGGGTAGAAAGGCAGTGAGGTTAAGATAATAGGCTCAAAATGTATTCTCAGAAAACATTTAAAACCACAGCAGGGTGTGATTGCATGCAAATAAGTATTTTTGCAATAGCAGATTAAACACCTTCTGGAATTTGTATGGAAAACTGCATGCTTGTACATGATGTAAAGTATGATTAAGCACCAGTGTGTGGAGGTTTTGCCTTCGGTAAAAAATTAAAGCAGATTTCAATCAATCAATGGTTTTCTCAGTCTTTTCACAGTACATATTTTAAGTTATGAATGGTGACTACTAGAGAGAAAATGTTAAAAATAACATTACTTTTTCCTTGGGCCTGCATCCATACAAGAATATGTCCTGCTACAATTTCCAGTCAGGAAAAGCCTTGCAGTAGCAGAAGATCTGACTAGTGTGGCAACATATAGGATCTGAGATGGAAAAATGGCAAATTGATGAAAACTTTTACTAGAACAAATGTTACTGGTATGTATTTGTCATCAGCTTACAAAATGACTTACAGAATGGTTATTATAAAGCCTCTGAGGTATCTTTTTGATGCTTTTCATGAATTAACCGATTCATCATTCCAGGTCCCAGGACTACATTTAAATAAACTTTTTTTTTTTTTTTTGCATTCTGAGAGATTGTTAAAATGACTCTGAGGGGACCCAGTGCCTATAAAGGCAGCAAGGTAATTTCACACAAATGTATAGTTAGCTGTAGTGGAAAGAGCTGCACTGGCACAGGCAGATAACTGATGCTCTGCTTAGTCATTTGCATAAATAAGGGACATTGTGATGGGCGGAATGACTGAAATGTCTTTGGGAAATGGACTTTAATGTCAAATTCTAATCTACATTACCACACCAGAGTTCAGTATCTGCTTTTCTGAAACTTCTTTCTCTAACAGTCAAGTTACTGTGTCCTATGCAATGAGAGAGACACCCTGGCTTTTTCAAGAAAATTGCCTTCTGGTGTGCTCAGGAAGAACATTTAAGGGAACATTTAAAGTTGCAACCTGGATTTTTTTTTTAACCCGAGCAATGATAGATCTGATTTAGTAAAAACAGATATAATAGGTTTGTTTTGAACCAGTGTTTTTCCTACCTGGAATAGAAACAATAAAATACATTACTTCAAATTAACATTGACGTACATAATGAAGTAAATTGGACCCACAGCAAACTTGTGCAGTTTCTTGGGGGTGGATGTACTATTTTAGGAAGAAATAAAAGCTTCTCAGAAGAAGTCTAATTGTCACACTGAGCAATGAAACACATTCCCTTTCTGCCTTCCAAAACAGCTCTGCCTGCTCAGCAGTAAATCTGCAGAGAGAACCAAAGCTCCCACTGGCAGGATTACTCTTCTTTCCTACCTCTTAATCATAATTTGTTAGTAAAAGCAGTGGTCAAAAAAAGTGCAAGATCAACAGTTCTCAGCACTGGTACAGCAGGCTTTGCTCTCCTGCATTCACGTACCTTTGTCCCATGTACTCCAAAATCATATCTAGGTGTGAATGGATAACTGAGTATCATGATTTATACAGACAGATGAAAATCAAGAGGACTGTGAAAGAGATCACCTACCTTTCTCTTGTAGGGTCTTACCCCTGCTTGTGCGAAGGCTCAGTATATGAAGCTGCTGCTGAACTACTGATCTCCCATAGCCTGACATTTTAAGCCAAGAAAAACATAAATGCCAGGGATATTTTTATGTCACCCCAGTATATAAGGAGCAGGCTTCTTCAAGGAAGTGAGAACCTTCTTACCACGTGGGCAGAAACCACTAAGTGAAGAGAACGGGCCGTCCAAGGTGAGGAACCACTCCAGCCCTTGAAAAAATAAATTTTAAAATTAGAGCTGAGACAGCCAACATAGAGGTCTGTGAGATAACTTTGGGCACATTCCCTCAGAAGAGGCATAAAAGAAAAGTTGAAGTATGGCAAAGCAGAATAATCGGTAATGGAATATAAAGAAGCTGCTTTTACAGTACCTCATTTTGCAGCCAGCATATTATATATCACTTTTAGACTGCCTAAATTCATATATGAAGATGGCAGAAGCAAACTACATAATTGCTTGAAACGAGAGAAATAAAAGCAGACTTGTTATTTTAATGGTATTTTAAGCAGTAATTATTTTAGGCAGAAATAATTAGTTTTTCCCTTCAATTACATATAATAGCATGTATTTCAAGCCAAATCAGGGACAGAGTCAAAAATACACCGACATTATTCTTTCACACAGAAACAATTATGGGGAAGAGTCTTAAGGATGGAGACAAGGAAGTCCTGCTCATGGAGTTTTTCCCAAAGCAGTTTGATTCAGGTGGGACTAGGCTAACTGCTACAGAGATATTTGTTCCAGTGGTGTTTGTTATTCCATACTGCCTCTTAGCAGGAGGACAGAAAGAAAACAAAATGGTATTTCCTTTAACAAAGCATTTAATAAGATGCTTTGTGTTTACAGAAAAGAACGCCAGAGAAATGTATCTTGAGGACAGAGTGAGAAAAGTTGAAGTATACGAGTCTTCGACCCTTGGGGAGTGCATTCCACTGCTCAGAAAGCTTCAGCCTCCTTGCAGGAGAAACTTCATTATGACGAAGAACCAAACAAGTTAACTGTGAATGATAGATCTGTTTTTGTTTTTTGGTTTTTTTCCCCTTCTCTGTCACGCCCTCAGCCTTTCCTGAGGTGTTCTCTTTGTGTTAGAGCTCAGGGCAGGCTGCGGATCCTGCTCTTATTTAAGACCCACTTGACAGTGCAAACCTCTATGAAGTAGGCTGAAGTATTTGGGTTTTTTGTTCTGCGTTCACAATTGGTGGGTACAGGCTTATTTTGTCAAAGTAATGAAACAAGATGCTTAGAGTTTTTATTCTTTAGTCTTCTTCCCAAGGCTACTTAGTTCTGTACTAAACAACTGCATCCCTACTCCAACCCTCAAATCAAAGCCTTTTTGATACAAATGGAACATTTTCAGAGGATTTTGACTCAAGTCTTATTTCCATCTCTCCTTTTTTAAAACCGTAAGAACAATTTTCATGCAAGTGACTTCCAGGAATACCAAATTTTTAAAAGCAGCCTATTTTGTTAAAGATGGTGAAATCCACAGACAGCAGTCCCTTCACGTGGCCCCTACAGTCAGACTGAGTTGTGTTGCCACAGGGTGAGAACCGAACTGAATGCTTCTTCAGTTCAAAGCGGATGAAGTGTGTAATTGTAGAGCTGAAAGACATTGCTTACAGTTCAAGGAAAGAACTGCAATTTATTGTACCACCCATCATATATTGCCCATTTTGACTGAAGGCCTTCAGGCCTGGAACTTTGCCTGTGAATTTTACATGTATAGTATTTTCAGGATACAATATAAATAATAATATATCAGCAGTGGAGGGAATAGCCAAGTGGAAAAATCCACAACTGAGTGAACCTCTCAGATACTATGGAACAAGGCCAGCATTACTTCAAAAACTTTTTTTTTTCAGACAAAGTCAGTCAAATGCCTAAATTAAAATCCCACTCAATTGCTTTGATCTTATCAGATACAGTATCTGTATGTTCATTTAATAAGCCTCTCATGCATTTTATCTTTATGCTTAATTTAAATGTGAGAAGCAAACACATTTTATATAGTTGTTATTCTCCAATTACTACAAAAGCTTTTTAGAATCTTTGATCATAAGAACGTTATTTCAAATCCAGTTCTGCTTCACGATTATAAAGTGTCTTTACTGAAGTTAGTTTGGATGCAATTCAAGTCCAAGCAGAGTAAACCACAGTCAGTCCTCAAAAAACAGGTACAGCTACAGAGCAGTAAAGAGGTCAGAACACACCCAAGTAACTGAGTTGATTGGGGGGGGGGGGGG
>VWZY01004311.1:83210-107596 GCA_013399075.1 Chloroceryle aenea
TGGTTGAGACCCCATCCCTGGAGACCTTCAAGGTGAGGCTTGATGAGGCTCTGAGCAACCTGCTCTAGTTTAAGGTGTCCCTTAGAATGCCCACAGTAAGACCAAGGGAAGCAGGGGAAGCACCTTGCCCGTTAGAAAGGTGAATAAGCACATCCCCAGCAGGAATTTGACTCCTGTTTGAACAGAGGCTGAAAATTCCCATGAAGTCTGTTGAAACAGTGATGCATGATGGAAATTTTTGCAAGGTGTCCAAGGAGCATATTCTTGTAACGCTTAAGGATGATGTCTTCCAATGACCCTACTCACAGGTGCTTAAATTGAAAGATACCACCCCACTTCCAACCCCCTTTACCTTTAATTTGCTGTGTTGGGCTTGACTTGTCAAAGTGACGGCCAACAGGGGAGAATGAGAAAGAAATTGCTTGTATTTTTTTTTAAATTTCCTCCAAAGATTTGATCACCTGAATACTCACAGGCTTGAAAGTTGTGCAACCACATTCTGCAACCACGACCTAATTGCTGAGCCCAGCCTCTGCCCAAGTGTGCAGTTAAGGTGAAGCTTTATCCTGTGCCACTCTTGTAAAAGAAATAAGCCATGGACATGCAGCTGGATGCTCCTCATAGAGCAAAGTCCTTCAGCTGCCTTGACATTTCACAGCTCCCTCAGATGGCAGACAGATACTGGCTTATTGGATAAAGAACAACTTCCAACTCCAGACTCTCAGCAACATTACAAGGTGCCTCAGCATCCTTACCTAGGTTAGGTCAATCCAAAATTTAATTCCAGAACTGTATTTTTGAATTTGCCATTTTTTTCCAAGTTAAAAAGAGGTGGGAACATTTTTATTCTTTGTAAGGGGATTACATACAATCTCACAGGAGCCGACGTTGCAGAAATGCCACTTAAGACTTTCCTCAAGCTTCTTCCAGACAAACATGAACAGAGGAAGAGGCCACCTGCTCCAAGGAACAGACACAGCTGGAAGTAGCAGAAACCTGGCTCCAGCAATGCATGTATACTGACATCTCTTGCTAGCCCGGGTGTTTTTAACAGACTATTAAATCAATTTGGCCATAATGCTTTTTGGGCTTTGGCAACCTGCCAGTTTACTAAATAAATAATTTTTGGAAGCTTTCCCTTCTTCAGTAATGCACCCAAGCCCCTCAGTTAGAAATCCAACCTAGTTATTGTTGTAATTATAAGAAAAAAATCCTGAAGGATAATAGAGGTTCAGAGGTTTATGTCTAATTTTGAGTAGAAGGCATAAAATTAACTTTTTTTAATATAAATAACTGAATGGAACAGGCAGAGGATAATGTAAAATCAGGAGGGCACGGTAGGGAACCCACATGACAGAAAAATAAAAGTTCTTTTTCTGTCATGTGGGATCCCTACTGAAAAATAAGTTATTTTTTCTGATGTATTATACTGTTACCACTGTGAGAGAAACACCAAGAAAATTCTCCTGGGCTCCAGCTGAGATGGAAGCCAGTCAGCAGATAGCTTTAATCATTAGGGAAAATTTATAATTACACAGAGAAGCTTAACATACAGCTTTTCCTTTAGAGAAAAAAGCTAATCATTCTCATCTGTTTTTATAGCTGCTAATAAAACACTGGCCTTCTCTGACCTTTTACATTCAACGTACTTTATGTACTGAGAACACACCAGACAATTTAGGCATTATTTCCAGCAGGCTTTTTTTCTGCATGGCTCTGTTGGCCATTCTACACTGGTCACCATTTTTGTCACCCTTACACTACAGGTCTTTGAGAAAACAGGAGCTGTGGACCTACACCTTGTAAACATGCTAAATGATTCAGGGAAGTGAGAACTGCGGTTTTAAGTATGTATAGGCTCCAATGTACTTTTTGAGGTGGGAGCCCAAGTCCCTTACAGCTTGACCCATGAATAAAGGATTATGTTTGGGATGAATGGTCTCTGTTTTCATCCTCTCTCACCAGCGTGGAGTTGTAACACATCCAGGCAGAGCCATGTATTTTTGAAGTGAATCACAGTCTGCAGATTGTAAAAGTTGTGCGTGGGGGTAGTTGCCTGTCAAAAAGTAGATGGCTAAATATGACATGGGGATACCAGCAAGCTTTAGAAATCTGTTTAAAGTATCAGTTTAACCATTCTGAAATACAGTAACTCTGTAGAGCAACCTGCTCACAAACGCTGCCTGTTCCACATGGGAACCTAGCTATCTTCTGCCAGACTTTGCAGATGTGTTCAGCTATAGCCAACATTTTCTTTTCCTATGTGTGCAGTATCTTCCAGTGTTCTCAGTGTCAGTGAAGGGCATCTGAGCATTAAAGTGTTTCTTTTGCTCCAAGTGTATTATCCAGGAAAACATGTCCAGGAGTTTAAGAGCAGCAGACTCAAAAAGCATGCAAAATAACATGCAAAAGTGTGGCAAGAAACAAGGACTTTTTCACAAGGTGTCAGGGCAAGGACAACAGAAAAAAAAAATATATCAACAAAAAAAAAAGTGACTGCCAGCTTATCTTAAATTTAGGGCAGTTAAAGATTATTACATCTAATTTTGCTGGCATAGCTCAGAACTCTTTAGGAGGCAGATATGTGGGTAAGCGACCAATGTGTGAATATCACAGTAGTCTGACAAACAAGGGTCACGAGACAGAAAACAGCTCATGAGATGATGAATGAAGCAGAGCAGTGGAGAGGTTTTTTCAAGCCACTAGATGGCAGGAGAAGACCCTTTTACACCACTTCTGCTCATCTGCACCATTTTGAAGATATCCTTCGTGGTATGACAGAACACCTAAGGACCCAACTTCACCATAAATACACAGGATAAAAAGGGCACGAGGTTTACAAGACTTAGAGCTACCACAGTCTGATGGGAAGCAGAGTGCTAATAATTTTCTGTAAATTGTTCGTATGTCCTGAATAAACAGATTCAGGTAATTACAAGCGATCATAGTCTACCACCTGCAGCAAAAAGACCTGTATTTCTACAAATCAGAAATGGTCTGCAATTCTTTTCCATACCATCACCCTAGAAGCAGAAAAAGAGTAAGAAAGGCAGAAAATGTGATCAGTTCCTTGAATAACAAATAGTTTGTGTCTCAGCATTAAAAGCACGAGCTGACCAGCAGCTGTTTTCTATATTATACATTATGTTACATGAATAAAAGATTCTTCTCTGACTCGCTTCCATCTCAAACTTAACCAGCAAAACCCTGCCCTCCCCTAGCTGCCACTCCAAACTGCTTCTGCACCTTTCATGAACATCCACCTAAGAGAGGAGAGACATTCCCACCTCTCTCTCTTTTTGTCCTCTCTGTTGCCTCTCTAACAGCTTTCTTGTACATCTCCCAACAAGCTACTTTTCTTGGATGTACAGCAGGCTTATCTCCCCACTTGCAGCCATTTAGTCACGTTTTTCAGAAGCAACCATTTGATTTCCTACAATGCAACTAACAGAGACATTTTATTCCTCTTGCAGTCTCAGTTAATCTGTCCATCCCTTACATGACTAACTGTCCTGAGCAGCAGCGGCCTTACCTGCTCTCATAGAGCATGAATGAGCATCAACTCCTCAAGAAAGTAAATTCTTCACTATGTTTGGAGTAGTCTGTTGTTAGACAAGATGCACTCAGAAAACCAAGCAGTGTCATGCTTTAACTGCTTCAAGACATGACAAACCCACTGTGAGAGACGTGCTGCGTGTGCAGTCTACATGCATCCTTTAACAAATCTGCTATTTTACCAGGGGGATTATCTTTGGAAAAACAAGTTAATTTGCCAAATATCCTTTCTAGTTGACTACTTAATTCCTGAGAGTGTGATGCTAAAGGACTCAGAGAGGACTTGGGTAATTTTCAATGCAAAACAGTTTCAGGCCCCAGAAGAGCTGGTTAAGTCAGTGTTTCCATGCCTGGCATGGCACAAGATTTGGTACAGTTCAGCATTTCAGGATAAGTTGAGCACCTGTTTGGCAGTCAGGTGCCTGCATCTGATTCTCCTGTAATAATGTTTGTAAAAGATACTTTTGTGATAATAAGCTACACATATACCTCTGTCTTTCTTTACTCAGTCTGCTCCAGACACTTACCTTTCACAGCTTCATACAGACTTTGTTTTCTGCTGCTCCTCTCTTTCACATCTTACCATCTCCCCCAGAACAGCTGCACTGTTACAAGAGTTTGAAGGATGAACCAGGGGGAAGAGTAAAAAGGTAGAGAGCAAACAGCACTGTAGCTCTGAACTCTTCCCACCCCAAACGTAAAGAGGACACTTCTGTTTACTGTGTCTGCTTCACACCAGGTGCTTAGATGTGCTTCACTTCCATCGAGACAATTTCAAAAACTAAATCCTCTCTGCAATCAGTAACACTCCTCTACTGACAGGAAACAAAGCAAGGCTCTGGCTTTGCAAGAAGATTAAGTTTTGTAGTGCCTTGAGTGAGGCTGGGTCAGAATGGGTGCAGCTGCAGTCTCTTTGCATAGACATCCTGGGTACCGCACTGTCTCAGTGCCTGGGCTGCAAAAACCACAGCAGGACATCTGTAAAGGAGCTTTAGAGCTACCTCAGAGAAAGTTCCTGCACTCCAGAAATCTCTCTTCGATTGCCGCTGGTATAACACACGGCTCACAGAAGCGACTATTTTAGGCTCTCCTGCTAAACCTCATCAATACCTTACACTTCCCTCTCCTCCCAAACACCTGCCACTCAATGTTAAGGGCCACACAGTGATGTTACTCAGCCAAGTACAGCTGTACTCAGGAAGAGGTTCATCCCGGTGTAGGTCTTTTTGTGTTATTTGCAGCCCTCGGGATAGATGAGAAATGGTCACTCTTTTCTGAGGTCAGTCAGCCTGCAGCAAGAGGTAGCAGAGAGGAAATTTCTGCACCAGCTTCCACATTGGAAACCAGGAACTAGCTAAGCACTGGAGGAAGAAACAAGTAAGATCAATAATCTGCTGAAGCCTGGGTTCCAGCACAATCTCTATCCTCCAGCTCACCTCAGGCTCTGGGCCTTTCAATCTCCAGCAGCTACGGAGAAGACACTGAAAAGAGTTGAAGGCAAGGTTCCTATGAGCTGAACTGAGCAAGAAACATTTTTCCCATTACGTGATACCCAGACTATTTCCTTGTCTACAACTCAAGGAATATTTTTCCCAGATAGCTTATGGGGAATTAAAAAAGGGAAAACCACCAAAACAAACAAACCAACCCAAAACAAACCATACTCATGAGTGCTTACCTTCATCATTCTTGTTGATACTGTTTCAAATCATACCTTAATGATCTGGCAATCCTGGATACTGGATAGCTGACCTATGCTTGAATGCTTCCACAATGAATTCATCCATGTACTACTGAATCCTCACTGTGTTTATCTTAAGAGTATACATCCTATGATTTTGGGGACAGGATGCTTTATAGTTCTCTCCCACTGAGCAATGGGAACTGCTGAACACCCTAACCTGGAGGGAGATTGCAACAAGATACTTTAAAAATCAAGTTAGGAATGATTTTCCCCTCCACCCAGGACACCTGCACTCCCCTGAACCCCACCAGCAACAGCCCAGCACTCCTTCTATCCCTGTCCCAAGCTCCACTTCGTCAACAAAACCAGGCTACAATGAACAGTCATGTCAACTGTGAAATTCAGACACAGTGCAGTAAATAATGAGTGGCCACTTTAGAGTAAGGGAACTGAACAGACTGCCATGGGAAGTAGTTGAACTGCCATCCCTAGATATATTTAAAAGTTGTCTAGATGTGGTGCAGTAAAGTAGACAATGGTTGGACTTGATGATCTTAAAAGGTCTTTTCCAACCACAGTAATTCTGTGGTTCTGCAAACCATTTGCATTGTTACAGGTTTAGAGCACTAACCAAAAGAAATCCAAGTTAGTTTTTTAATGCACATTTTGTTTCCTCTACACAGACCTGTACAATCAACCACCTTCATTCATTCAAGAATCTGGTTTAAAACAAACAAATAAATAAATAGTTTCCCACACCAGTCAGACTGTATTTCAGGCTTCTTTTTGAAGCCATAAAGATTAGGAAAAAAAATATTTCCCAACTGGAAACCAGTATTCTCACAATCTTACCACTGCCAAATACTGTAGGCCTGTTACAGAAAAAAGCTGCCTCCAACAACACTGCAGAATGGTACCAGTAATCTTAAGATGGTAAAATAGACATAGCTCATTTTGTGCTACAGTAAATGAACTTCAACAAATATGAATCATGAAAAGTTCACTGATAGTGTGGCTCAGCATGACAATACTAACATCTTTTTGTACATAACCTACAGGTGTTTGTTTTATATTAATACAGTGTTCTGATTTACCAGCAGAGTAAAACATTTGCCCATGAAATCCCAGTGCCAAAGTTAGTTTTACATGATTACAGGATGGATACTTTCACTGGTATCAGACCAAGTGTCCGCATGAGAAGAGCCGACAACAGTTCAAGCTGCCATACAGCTGTTTTACCACTGCTGTGTTTAACACACACATTTTGTTATGGTTCACATTTGCCAAATTTAGTCAGCTCAAGAAGCCAGACTGAAATAAAAAGTTTTATAATCACTAGTTTAATACCTCCTATATCGCAGGCCCACAGATCCAAACAGCAGTATGCTAATGTTTGATTCTGAATATGTAATTTTAAGAGACTGAAATTGCTTTACACAACATGCTTTTGGGGCTTTTTTCCCCCTACTTTTGATGCATTACCGACAGGCCAATGCATTTTACAGAAAAAAATGGCTGACCAAAAAACAACAACAAAAGCTAGCTTATAAGAAGTCCACTTGTCATTAAAGCCTGCAAAAAGCCTTTAGAAACCAGATGAGAAAGACAACAGCCACTACAAACAGAATCTAGCTGTAACACCAGAATGACTACACTGTAAGTTTTAATGTCTGAAAATCTGAAGACTCTGACAATGAGCACTGCAAATATATTAGACAAGCTGAAATGAAGACAGACAAAAGTATTTTTAATATAAAAATGGTCTTTATTTCTTCAATACAAGGTAAACCACTATTGCAGTTTAAGACCAACACAAAAGTTGGACAGCAAATTGCTTAACAGTCTCCTAAAGGCTGAAAAAAAGAAACCCATGAAAGCTAAAAGTTATGCAATATTTCAAGTATAACATCTAAAAAATGATGAAATGATCCCTAAACTTTATAAATTAGCTAAGTATCTCCACAGAAAATGTGTTAAAAATCCACATTTGCCAGGATACCATCTTACCTTGTTGAGAAAAACAGGCCTCCAGAAACCCAAGTATTCAACAGACTCTTTGGCCTGCCGGTATCAGGAAACTGTTTACTGTATATAGAAAATCCTTTGGAGTCAGGCATTCTGACAAGACATCCATTTCCTTACATTCTGCATTGTAATTCTGCATTCCAACTCAGACAAGTCCCCCTGCTGCATTTCAAAACCACTGCTTGAATAGTTTACTCATATATCCTTGTGCAAAATGGGAATCAGAAAATGGAATGGTACTGGAAGACAATACAGCCTTGTGTTTAGAAAGTCAGCAGTGCTGGCAATCACCATAAAAATGTCAAGGTTTACCAAACAGGAATGTATTTCACCTTTAAAACACTTGGCTTTTTTTTTTTTTTTCCCCTCTCCTTTATTTTATAAAAGGACACCTGCAGTAGTAAGGAAACTGAATTTGCAATCACTTGTATTTATAAAATGCACACACATTCCTCTATTTTCTTACACTTGAAGATCAAGGGAATGTCCATTTCATAATGTAATAATAATAATATGCACAATTTAAAATATTTCTATTACAAAATACAGTATACAAGGGGTGAGGCTAAAGTCTATTACATGACTATACGCCAAAGTGTTAGCATTGAATCATGTAAAAATCACATTACGTGGTATGACTAGATGTGAATTTTTACAACTTTGATGCTCCATTTCACTGGATCAAAGATATACTGTTCTACTAAAGTCTCCTGAAAATTGTAAACTTGTGTATTTCCAAAGAAGTTTTAAAAGATTAAAGCACAGGCATAGGTCATACCAGAACCAAGAACCCACTGCAATAACTGGGGCTATAGAAATTATTCAAGGACCAACAAATACATATAATATACAAATAGAATGAAATGCTTTATCATATTTTGTCCAACATGGGGGGAAAAAAAAAATCCCATGAGAACATTAAATTGAGGAACTTCTATGATTCAGATTGCTCCTTAGTAATTCATCCTCTATAGCTATCAGGAATCTAAAGTACATAGCATGTCAGATCATAATTTTCAGGAGTGGGCCATGGGGGTTAGTGGGTGGGCAACAACAGAACATCACTTCAACGCCCCCACCCACCCCAAGCCTATCTTCAATATTAATTGCAAAGCATCAATGTAAACGGTTGCAAGAGACAGTACTCCTGCAAAAACATCATGATTAATTAGTATTATGTTTAAGACCTGTGCAGTCAATTACCAAAATCATTTAAATCCCGAACAAGCCCACGTTGCTTCTTTCCTATGCCAAAATACTTATTTTCAAAACAATTAAATTTGCAGTACACACACACTGACCTGCACTTTCCTTCTCTAAGATCTCTAAGAGTTTGTATTTCAGTGCAGAAGAAAATTTAGTGTCTTTGATCTCTGAAGAGTGCCAGTCTTAAACACGCATGTTTTATATTTGAATCTACACAACTAACAGTATTTTAATGGTCATTATATTTAGAAATTTAAGGCCATATCTCAGTTTACACAAGACCCAGTGATAACTTTGAGAGTCTACATATAAAATTCTATAAATAAAAATAGGAGCAAAGTCTGCTTAACCTGTACACAGAGAGCAAGTGGATAAGAAAAGGAAATCAGGAATTAAGTATTTCTATAAAGAATGCCATTTTTACTAGAAACACAGATGACAAGTATATACAACATTTAAATCTCCGATTATCCACATACAACTAGGGAAACATTTACAAGGGTTTGGGTATGCAACTAATCAATCAAGTAAAAAAATACACTCAGAAAAAAAATCTATGCCTCACCAGGTTCAAAGGGAAAAATAAAGATAAAAAACCAAAACAACCAGAAAGCAAGCACTCCAAAAAAAAAAAAACAAAACCCAACAAAATAACTAAACAACTAATTCCTTAAGATACCTTGTTTAACACAAAACCAACAGCTGTCAAAGGTTATAAGCCACACTGTAAATAAAAATCTGAAGATGTTCTGACAAAATGTTTCTCAAAATGCAATCGGAACTAAAATTTTTGGCACAGAGAAAGGAATGAGGGAAAAAAAAAAGACTGTACAGTTTCCAAAAGGCTATGTTCTTCTGAAATAGTACTTTGGACCTGTCAAAAAATATAGTCCAGTAGAAATTTTACTTAAAAAAAAAAAATCCCTGTATTTCTAAAAATCAAACCTCCAGCAAAACAGCCTCTGTTGCTAAAGCACTGCCACCCTTAAGTCACTACTTGTTGCTTTTGTCTTTCAAATATAACATAACACAGATGTAGCATATTATTTTCAACGTTACTTATAAAATCAGTATTTGAAAGAAATAAAATATTTCATCACAGACTATCTTGTCCTTCCATGAGCAAAAGGAATTGAAATACAATTAGATGAATATGAAAGAGCACAGCAGTAGCCATCATGGCATCATCACCAGTCAGGAAGTTACCAAACTACTCCTTCCTGAGAATGCCCAGGAAATTGCCGGTAACATTTAATAAACCAAAACCTGCTAAATACTCTACTACAGATCCAGTTATACATGATGTGCATTAGGCATATTCCTTTTTGGCGTCTATCAGGGTCTTTGGATTTTTTTTTTTTTAACCTGTACATTATTTTTTGTTTCTTCTTAAAAAAAAATCTAACAAATGAAGCTCGTAATAACTACAGAGTATTCTCTAAATTGTAAGACAGTACATTTATCAGTTAAGACTAAATATTCAGAGAACGGGCAGAAAGAAGGGGCTTCATATGGGGACCTCATCTCTCAAGTCACAATGATTTCCCAGTTTAACTTATCCCCCTGCTATTCCCATTGCCAGCAATGGAAATCCCTATATGAGTGAGAAATTACACTCTTGTGTAAAAAGAGCAATAGTCTTCTTAAATCTATTTCAATGTCGAGTAAAATATCAGTTCCTGCATAAAAAAGCTTGTAAATTTACTTCTTTATTTTAAGATTTTAATATATCTATGCAATGGAACATTACTTACCTGCTGCCTCTCCAATATTAGCTATTGCCCATGTAACAGCTACAGGCAGGTTATTTCATCCTTAAACTTATTACAGCAGTAAACAACGTTTTTAGTAAAGAAAAGAAAAATTACAACAGTATTGTTTGTAACTAACACCTATTCACAAAAAGCAGGAAATGAGTCATGACTTACTTGACAAAACTTTCAGTTTTACAAAATTTTAAAAGGCAGTTTTCATTTTCAAACAGGATTAAACAAACATGTCAAATATCTTCTCAGTAGGAAATAGTTCAATAAACACCAGTGATCTCATGCATGAGGAACTGAGGTACACAATTTAAGGGGAAAAAAAACAAAACAAAACAGGGGAGTCTAATGCTGTAGCCCAGTCCAACAGCATCAACCTGGCTGCAGGAAACCTGGCTGAGTGGTAGGTGACAAAAATATTAGAGCATTTCAGACTTCTGTAAAACTTCTGCAGTTGCACAGGCTACTGGTCCCAACTCAATAAAGCATAAAAGTCACCCATGTATACAAATAAGGTACTTAAGAGCCTATGTTTACATTCTTTGAAATCTATGGAATGTAAGCACATGCTTTAAGTGCTCTGGAAAACCAAATGGATTTAAGTGCTTTCCTGAACAGGGTAACATCTAAGGTTGGCTGTAAAAAATCTTTTAAAAAAAAAGGGGTAAAAAAAGAAATCAAGAGTTGTCTAAGAGTTGCCTCTTAAAGCCATCTGAGGTCTTGAAACTTAACTCAAAACAGTAAGTGCAGCTATTTGAATAAGTGAAAACTCCAAGAATAAATCCATTACATAATGATTTACAGTAGACTAGAAGGGAGCCTTCAAGCAAGGCTGCCAGAAACTATGTTTTTGCAACTTCTATGAACTTTCTATTCACTTGCATTTCACATTTAATGCAATTTAAGACAAATTCTTAAATTTGAAGTCAACATTCACTGTAAGCTCCAGTAATTTGTTTTTCGGTAAATTTACAAAACCTCATCTGACAGTTTCATTAGAGTCACTTTTTGCTAAGACATTTTAAATATTGCCCATCACTCAACAAGGACATACGAGTGTACCTTTTTTCTTTTATATGCACGTGTGAGTAAACCCCGAAGTATTAAGAAAATACCAAACCCATAAAATCTGAAAAATGGAAACATCTGGTTTCTTCCGGCACATTTCTAATATACAACTATGTACAGACTGCTACAGCCTTGGGGGTGGAGAGGGAACACACACAAGCACTATAAAACTGTAAATAACTGCAGGATTTTGTTTCAGTTTTTAAACCTAACCTTTCCACCCCTTATTATGGACAGTTTAAGTTCATATGAACAGTTTCTGTTAACTGTAGTGTCAAAGGCGATCAAGGCTGTATGAGAGAGGAAATTTTCAGTGTGCTAAATATCACAAGCACATGACTTCCTCTCCTCAGCACAGGAGACCACAAAGAGCTGCAGTTTTTACAGTTTTATACGTCAATCGGCAAATTCACAAGCCACCTAGGTAAACACTGCTAGAAAGCAAAATAGGATTAAAGAGTTTATGTAACCACCTATTTTCATTATCAAAATTGAATGTGAGAGAGCAACATTAGTATGTTTAACTCACTGAATGCGAGATATTAGGTTGAGGCATATGCAAGAACTATTGCGATGTTTTTAAAGACAGCATCAACGTTTTCATTGTAACATTATCTTTAAATATTGCTGAACACAAGACTTTCCCTGAGGTGTAAACATCAAATAACTTGAACAGCTTTACACATCAGCCCCATTAAACAGTTTATTACAACACTACATCTACTGTAATCAGTGGTGCTGTGTACAGACATTATCATATGAACAGTTTAACATGAACAAACTACTATAAAAACAAGCATTTACTTGACTTTTTCCAATTGCTTGCACATTATAATTACCAAATGTATATAACCAGTAATAAAGTTGCAAAAGCTATAAGGTTTAAATCACACAGGTTTCCCTCAAATAAAACAGTTAAGCAACATAAAAAAGTAAAAGAGCTACTGGTTACCATGTATGCAGATTTGCTTTATTCAGATCTATTCCTGTTCATTTTATCCATGAATCCTTACAGGCTCAGTTCAATCACATGAAGCAAACTGCTGGACAAGCATCTTTCCTTGAAGAATCTTGTCTTGCACGCTGTTCCTCTTCCTTCAGCTGTAATGTGTCAAAATTTGTGATGTAGATTTTGCTACTCCCCATAATACACAGAAAATTGTTGGCTTATCTATACATACACAAGTCGTGCATCTACTTTGCCATAATGTAAACTAAGGCAAAATACCCAGAAGCAGTAGCTACTTGTTTGTGCACAAAAAGCGTTTTCCAGTACAATAGTTAAAAATAATGCTGTTGTACAACAAATAGAAGGAATGTAAATTTCACGGTTGATAAAGGAAGAAATAGCTACTGTTCCTGTGACTGATGGGAACATTATATAGAACGTTTCCTAAAGTATGCATTCTGCAAGAGTAAATGAACACACACGTAAGGTAATTTTGCCAAAAACTAGATTTTTACATTTTTACCTGCCCACTTACAGAAGTTTTATGCTGGTTTGACATTGAAGTAATGCACTGATTGTATAATGAAGTGGATGGCTCACAGCTTAGTAGCATTTAAAAGTGCACAGAATCTGATACCAGTACTTCAAAATTGTTAGACTAGTGGCAAGGAGGATGGGCTTCACATCTAAAAATACATGCGTGCATTTTAATCACAAGAACCCGCTTTTCAAATAATACAGTATGGATTTACAGGTTTCCTCACCTACTTGTGCTAAAAAAAACCCCAGGCCCTACTTCCTACTCTCGTCTGTTTGGAAAATTAAGGAGCCACACCATTCAAAGTTAATTATTGTAAGAGTTCACAAGATACTTAGGATGGTATAATTCCATACACTGGATTTCAGTTTAATTCCATTACAAAACAATTAGCTATCTTCATTTCATTAATAATTTACAGTTTCAACATTCATTAATTTCAAAATAGTTTAAATCAAATTGTTCAAAAAAAAGCAACACATTAAATTGTTCATTTGAAAACCAAGACATTTAGAGAAGCAACTTCATGAACGTGCACCAGTACACAGCTGTCAAATATTCTTCTACTCCTATAATAATTTCAAAGCAGTTGGGAAAACAACATACTTTAGTTTTGCATGAACATTTGACATGTTTTTTTTCTTCCTTTCTTCAAAGTGACTGTTAATAATAACTTTTTTTAAACCCCTATCACCAAGTAGGCTCTCTACACTACAGTATGCACATAAACTAATTCAAATCCAAAAGTGGGGACTGGAATTTCTTTTGTTATTTGCAGACTTTGTTCCCAAGTCATGAATGCATCAGTCAGTAGCTACTTTTGGGGAAGTTCCTGCCCCAGAGACCAAGATTTCCATTGGTGTTATGTGCTTTTAAAATTAATTAGTAACAAAAGTGAGGAAGTGCTGCCTCTACAAGATGATGTGTTCAGAGCCGCAAGCTAAATTAGCACAGACAGACAGGGGAGAATCTCAGGTTTTTAGTGGAGAAAGTATATGACAGCTGTGAGACTGCATGTCAGAATTTGCTGCTCTCATCATACAATTGCTGCGGCAAGAATTATGGATCTTTATCACTCCTGTGGCGACAGTTAACAGATCCAAAGCACCATGTAGATGATTTATAATACTAGCATAAGAAAGCTTCAGTTCCTGGGAATAATTTGCTAGCTTTTTAAGAGTACTTATGGAACTACAGGAACTTTAAGGAATGCATGATAAACTGGGTTTAGAATTAATACTTTTCATGACTGGGCTCTGAAGATGGTCAGCACCACACTGAACCTTCAAACACACGAGCAACTAAAATCCAAAGTGGTGTACATTTTTTTTCCAAGTATTCTGCCACTCTATCTTGGCAAAAATGAAACCCCTTGTGGTTCCAAAAGGAACGAATAAATATGTATGGATTATACCTTCATGCTTAGCCCTCTTCAGTATTCTACCAACAAGTAGAATATTGAAGTAAGAAATAACTTTTTTTTTTTTAAAAAAAAAAGATAGTAAATCTCTAGTCTGTATTTCTTGGCAATGCTGCTTTCCATCTGCCTCAAGCTCATATAAACTATCCATCCCAAGCATCTGATAAGTTTGTACAATTTAACACCTTTGCAGCAATCAGTTTCTCAGCATTTCTAATAATAAAACCCAAATTTCAGACTTATCTGTTAAATAGTTATTTTGTAGTTTAAAAGTTAGGGGTTTATGCCAGAACATTTCACAAGTGAAATCCCAGAATTCAATTGATAAACATTTTTGTATTTATGCAAGATGCAATGAGTGTTTTTTTTTTTTCCACACAAAGACAGAAACTTACAACAAAATCCAATACATTTCTTATATATAAAAAGCATCTTGCAGTAGTAGCTTTTTTTTTTAATTTCCCCCCCCTTTAATTCCAATTACCCAAATAAGCATATAAAAGCCTTAAACAGCGTTCATTAGTATGAAAATTCTAGAGTAGTTTAAAGCTGTATGTGCATACACCATCAAGTTTTGCTATAGTTGTGTAATTTCTGGTATTTTCAGAGACTTGAGTTTTAAACTCCCAACATGTTCACATTTCAGTAAAATGCATGATACACGTTTGTCATTATATCCTAATAGCTCCTAAGAATTACTTTATGTAATTCTTTCATTTACTTTATTCTATACATAAAGAAAAAATATACAAAGCAAAATTCCCACAAAGTATCGGCCTGAAAGCCAAAATTTGTTTTAACTTACATTCCAGAACATCACAAACCTCCAAACACTGTGATGCTTCAGCTATAATACAGCGAGAAAGAAGGAATTTCAAGCTTGACTCTGTAATTGTCTTTCTGCATATAAGCTGCGATATATATGTGATTCTCTTCATCACACATGTACAGACTAGCACCTTCTTCCATTTGTTGCATATTATTAGTGTACTTACCTGGTATTTTTGTTCAATCTTAAATAATACACTAAGATTAACACCAGAATAATTTCCTGATTTTCTAAATAATTTTACATGGGAAGGAAAAGAATGCTCCCAAACTACTTTCATTCATTGTATGTCTTTCTACTACTACCCCAGCCTGTCTATTCACCAAGAATAACTGATGAACAGAGAAAACTCTATCTTTAGTTTACAAATCAAAAAGATGTGAATTATTGGCAAGTATCTTTTACATTGATATATGAGGAAGACACAAAAAGGTAGATCAGGCTGCCACAGGAAAACATAAAAATGAAGGTATGTCTCATTTCTCTGTCTTTTTAGTGTTTTTTTTAAAAAAGAAATCTTAGTTCTCAAACCACAATGAGCAAAAGGAAAAAAAAACTGAATTTGTTCATTCTTTGGAGGACACTGCAGCCAAACGTTTTCACTTGCAAGTAACTTCTTTATGTTTCGAATGCTATAAGGCCTTAAAGATTCTTGAGGAACTTGCACACAGCTCAGATTTGTCAAAACTACCAATTTCACAAACAAAAGCAAAAAGCACAGCATATAGGGACACAAAAATAGAAGTGTGTCTAAATACACCTCAGAAGACAACAAAATTACAGCAACATATTCATAGAAAAAATTAATAAAAGCTATGCAGTTACACATTTCAAAATAAACAATAGCATAAGATTTTCACATATCCATTTAAATCATTTTATCGCTCATGAAAATGAGAAATCACTAAACATTAAGAAACAAACTGGATTTTTCTCTGAAACACCAGAGTAGCCATAAAACAAGACTTTAAAAAGCACACGAAGCAGTGGCATTGCTTGCCTCTCTGTGGTGGATTTCAAGTACTGAATCGGATGCACAAAGCATTATTTCTCTGACAAATTCTAGATGCAGGAGAAAAGTGCCAGCCCCACATATGCACTTCCTCAAAAAGACACATTTTAAAAAACAAATTAGGTAAGTAGCGTTCAGAACAGCTTAAGAAAATCCAAAATAATGCTAGAAAGCATATACCCAGCTCTTGAAAAATGCTACCACAATTCAGTTAAATTTCCATTATTAACTAGAAGCTTATTATTAAAATAACTTACAAAAATAGGCATTATCCTATGAACTTACAAAGTTTCATAAAAGCCTGATTTCATACTTTACTTGATGCTTAAATGGTTGCTAATACACTGTTACAGGACAGTTCTATCAGTACCATTTCCCCTCCTATTGACACAAAAAAAATTATCCAACCATGTTAGTTTCAGTTTTGGAGTAATCTAAGAACTATTTCAGAGAGAGATGAGAGCAGTTTCAGAAGAAGCATTTGAGCCTCAGACTTAAACTTCTTTTGCTTACAGTGGTTTGAGAGCAGAAAAAAAAAATCAGAGAAAAAACATGAAATATGGAGTACAAAGTCTACATACATATCAATTGTTACAATGTCGTGGTTTTGTCTTTGCAATTCAGTCCAAATCCAGTTTAAATAGGTAATAATTAATCAACCCAATAACAAAAACATAAAATGAAAAATTTAACATTCAGCAGTTATAGAAATTCAGACAGATTAAGATTTGGACAATGTATCAGCTAGAAATACATCACTGCGTATTAGTTAATCTAAAAAAAGAAAAAACTGTCTTAAGTTTCATGACTGATGAAGTTACATTACTATTCTGTTTGTACACATTAATTTTGCTGATAATCCTTCTAAATATAATTCTATTGGATTCTTAGTTTTCTTGACTAATACAGATTAGACACTTGTCAAATACATTGTTCTCTTTTGTATAGGCTTTCTACAAGCAAAGGCAAGATGTTTCAAGGAAACATTCGTTTTACAGTAATTCTGTAGAATGACTTTTCAATGTACATGAAGCCTTACTCAAGTGAAGGAACAAAAATCTTGCAGGAAATTTAATTTTAAAACATGAAGGGTACAAACAGAAGTGTAAATACCTGCTACGGTACATCTAAATTTTTAAAGAGTTTTATTATTGTCAACACATTAAATTATTCCAATTTAACCCATCTCTATAAATGGAATACAGTACAAACTGAATTTCACTGTATACAAAAATGTTCACAATGGACCTTTAAAACCCTTCTAAACTAGACGTGGAACACTTGAAAAAAGTGCCAGTACAGTATCACCATCATGACTATAGATACACAATAAGGAGAAGTATAGGTGCCATTCATAGGGTGCAGGCACAGAGGCAACTTCATGTTATCTGGCAAAACACAGTAATATGGGGAGTAACTCTTTTCAGCACTGCTGATATTTATTAAACGACTGATTAAACCAGTTTATGAATATTAATCAATGTAAGGAACAAAACAGAAAAATGTATGGCAACATACATCTCAGTGAAAATGAAACGTACAAACCAGGAGGTAACTGTGTATCTTTTATATGCGTTATGTGTATAAATATATCAAAACAGAACTACAATAAAGCCCTTCTTCATTGAAACAGCAACAAGACAAAAATGTTTACAACTTAACTTAAAAAAAATACCAAATGCTTTCATTTACATGCAGAACACTAAATTTGCCCTTAAATAAAATTCTTAGGACCTATTTTCTTCTTTGCACAAGGGAATCTTACCTATGCAACCCCTCTGAAAGAGAAGTCCCAGCACACAACGAAGTTGAAAGATGTTGCATACATAAATCCAACCTGAGCTGAGACTGAAACCACAGTCTCATTATTTTAAAATTGTACTTCAGAAATTACAAAATGCAACCTAATGCTATGGGATATGTTTTCTTGGGGTGAGAGGATAGGGAACCTGTACTTGGCACAACTCCAGATCTACATGTACAACACTAAATACACAAAAATTAAAGCTAGATCAAGTATGCCAAGGGTAGAACAAAAAAAAATCTTAAATTCCAGGTTATTAACAATTTTTACTATGGTTTGCTCATCTCCACAAGAAGGAAAACACTCTAGAAATACATCCATCACTCAGCCCAATGGTTACTTTCTCTTAATTAACAACTATTAGCAAGTAACACAAATACTCCTTTATTTTAAGAGGTAAAAGACCAGTTTGACAAAAGAAACTACATTTACTTTTGTTAAATTTATATTTTTATGTTCTGATACTTCACAATTAAGAACGACAGTTGCTACTTTTATGCAATACCAAAAATATTTCTACCAATCATTTTTTTGTAACAAAAAGTGGCATTAACAGATACATACTGCCAACTTTATTTCGGCTGCCACATTTCACCTTCCTAGTTAAGCCTCTGACTCCCCTCCTCTAGGCTGGTTTCTGCTTTGCCAGTCCTCTGTTTGTATAGAAACCCAAGACAACATCCCACTTAATACACTAGAGCATTTACTGTGGAAAAACGGATGCTGACTGAAAAACAATCAACACAAAACTATATCTTCATTCAGGAGCATACTACATTTTAAATTATTTCTAAACAATTTTGTTCTATTTAACTTCTGTAAATGAACTTCCATGAATAAAAACCACATGCAAGTTTGGAAACCCATCTGAGGGTAAATGGAAGAAATGGAAATTGGACAGACAGTAAGTCTGAAAGCTTCAACTTTAGCATAGATGCATTAGCAAGTTCTTCTAAAAAGAGAAAACACCACTGGAGATAAATTAATAGGTAGGTTTTTTTCCAATGGCCAAATATAAGGAATCATGGGTAGCTTGAATTCTCAGTTCTCAGAATGGTACATTATAATGTGATGACCATTTCTATGTATTTTAAAGCTCTCAGTGGTACACTGAAAAAAAGCATTATTCAGTACACTACCCTGTAGCTATCTAGACATGTGATGCATGCAAGACTGCAGAGATATGAAATAAATTTAACACATTATTTTGTGAACAACAGAAAAGAAACAACCCTTGTGTCATAAATGCGTTTACTAGTCTTCAGAAAATGACTTTACTATCAGAGGAGGAAGGGAATGAAAAAAAAAAAATCAAGGTGGTGGGGAACAACTGATCATAAATCTTATTGGAGATAACACCTAAATTTAGCCACAAGGCAGAAGACAGTGACATGTCACATTTTATAAAATAAAGAGCAAAGTCTGGCTATATTTCCTGAACTTGAGTTAAACTCACTGGGAAACAACCAAACCCCACCCCCCCAAAAAAAATACCAAACTCCACACCACCATACTTGCGTGAGGACAGCAGCTGTATGTACATGTGCTCCCTAAACTGAAACTATCCACACATGACGTATGAATGGCTAACACTGCCGTCTTTACACGAGTCGATTTTAAAATACAAAAGTTGTATTTTAAAATGCAAATAAGAAATACAACCATAAATTTCACATAGTGTTCTAAAGATTGCAAAGAGAGCAAACTCACCCGTCTGGCTTACTGCTTTTTAAGCATTGGTTCAATCGCATTTCATAAAAATTGTAAACATTAGTACCACCTAAAATTAAAAGAGGTGGCATGCAAACTGCAGAAAATAAATCACGCACATCCTCTCCCTCCCAAGACCCGTTACCTGTCATTACTTACCTATGTTCATGTCAGATGCTGCAAGAAGAAAGTGATTCAGTACATACTGCAGAACCATTTAAATGTAGACGTTAATGGTGTCAATAATCCCAAACCTAGAGTAGTTACTTTTAGTACGTCAGTAGCAGCGAAGTTCAAGGACATGAAACAAATGCTCACCTTCTTTAACGATGACGATATTCTCTCTCTCTGTCTCGTTCTCTGTCGCGATCTCTGTCGCGATCACGATGCCTCTCTCTTTCACGGCTCCTTTCCCGGTAATAGTCATCATGACGGTCTCTACTACGCGATTTGTGGCGTCTACTTTTTTCTCGTGACCTACTGTGGTCCCTCTCTCTGGATCGCTCACGTCTTCTAAAAGAAATTACTTCATTATTTTTTTTCTTCAAAATACAAGCCATCTGCATGCTAATTTTGTATTCCATTTATAAGTATGAACTTGGTCAAAAAGGGATAAGAGAGAAATATCTGTTCACTACGATGCAGACACATTTTTGTATATAACATGAAAGACAGCTGACATAAAGGCAGTGGCTAACAACTCTGTTACAGCTAGTAAGGTACATCCACTTTCTAATCTGTCAAGGAAGAGTCAGAAAGTAAATGCCCGGAATGAAGGATGTGAAAGTATGTGCCAAAACAATCTGTCTTTGTGTTTTTAATGTTCAAGCCCAACTGCACTACTAGTACAGTATCCATATGAACTAGGGGCTCTAACACTGAAAGGGGGCAGTACTTACAATTTTGAAAGAAATACCAGTATCTTAGTATTTCTCTCTCCTAGGTAGAAGAGTCCATGAATTTCAAACCTACCTACTCTCCATTTTTAGATTGTATGACAATGAACAACAGGCAAAATCATCCTGCCCAACTTTTTTTTCCCCAGCTCAAGTGTATTTCTACCATGACAAGTGTGGAGAAAATTACCTCTAAGCAAAATGAATATTGACATCACTATATATCCGCAATCTTAATTTTCTAATAGCAAATTCTAATAAAAACTATGCACTGGACACCTTAAGTTAGAAAGGATAATTCTATTTTCAAGTTTATGCACTGCAAGAGTATCATGTAGGGAAGGATACTAAATAAAGCTAGGAGTGAAACTTAAGCTAGTCAAATCAGTTTTGAAAAGAAGGTTAATGAATATGCATCTAAATTCAGAAACCCCTATTTGCTTCTTTCACACATTTCTTGTGCAATTTGGCAAATCACAAAGCTTCTTAAATGACTGAGTTTCTTCTCTGAACTAGTCCTGCTCTAGAATTTCCCTTTTATAAGTTAAGTGCAGATGGAAGAGGAAAGTTTTACCTTGATCCAGAACCATAAGACTTGGACTCAATTCCATGAAGGCAGTCCTGAAGAGAGCTAATAAGTACTTTACAGCGATCATCCGCAGATACTTTGGACTGTTTAATTAAGGAAATTGCAGTTACCAGGGTCTCTATAGCACTTCCATAGTCCCCTGAAAATGATACAAGACCATGATCAGAAAACGGTGCAAATTAAAACTAAGATTTTTCTCTGTAATAGTATTACCATTTTGAGTATGTTCTTTTCAACAGCCATTCAGATCATGTGCTATAGAACCAAATATTAAAATAGTGTCCAGATCAGTAGTCAGAAGGCATTCTCAGAAGCACAGTACAAAATCAGTCATAGGTTGTATTGAAATTCAGCTTCCTATTAGGAAAATAGCCCTTCAAGGCTGCCAGTTCCTAACAGAAAAAAACTCTCAAAACTTTTCAGGTAGGTAGAACAGCAAATACAATCAAGTTTTACTAACCAGCACTGGCATCTGATACAGCTCTCGAAATTGCACTGCTTGAGATTGCCCTATTTCTATTCATGATTTCTTCAAATTCTGCTTCACTTAGAGGTGTCCTTGCAGCATCCATTTCTCTGCAAGCAATAAAACTAGTATTTAACAAGTGAAGAAAAACTTCAGAACATATCATTTCAGTTTTAACAATCCAAGTTTGCAACTTTAAGCAAAGTGACAAACAGAAAAGAAAGCATGATCTGGGTTGGTTTTTTTTTTTTAAGAACCATGTTACAGTATAAAATCCTGAAAGCTTAAAAAAAAAGGTAAAAAAAACAATTAAGACATTGCTGTATAAATAGACTTATTTGTGTTCATCCCATCTATTTTGAAGATTCAGCAGCACTTAATATTGTGCTTTGCAAATATTTATAATTTCATAAAATCCTTGAAGGTATGCAAGTAGATATTATCCCAATTGAACGGATGTGGAAATACATGTACATAGGCAATGCAACTTTGAGCAAAATTAGAGATCATTTTTATAACAATACTGGAATTTGAACTATATGATCCTGTTTCCCAGATCTTAACTAAGACCAGAATACTATAACTTATAAAAAGCAAATAGTCTATCATCTTTAAAACACACAATTTTCTGAATGATACTTCAGTATTTTACAACTGATTTGGTTTTGGTTTTGGTTTTGTTTTTTTTTTAATTTCTGGTCAAGTTCAAGGTACTCCAATTTGATCTCCAAACTGGTCACAGTAAGGAGGAAGCAATAAAGCAGAATCCTCACAATCATTACACATTTTACATTCATTATTAGCTACCTAGTAAGAGAAGTTAACCTAAAGAAAAAATTTCCCAAAAGTTTTGCAGTGTCCTATTAGCCAGTCTCTGTATCGTATAGAAAATTTGGAGAAATGTGTTAGAGACAAATGTTGAGACTGTTAAACTGGCCCACTGCTTGGTATTTCTAGAACAGTGTTAGTTCTTCTGGTAGAAAGAAAATGCAGAATAACAAGCAATGCTATCCTCTTAATTGCAAGAAGTGGAACAAGATCCTATAGCCAGTTTAGCATAAGAGGAAATGTCTAAAAATTCATACCTCCCTGAGTTTTGAGTATTATTTTTCGTGTGCCTCCCATAGAATGGAATATGTAATTTTTCTCTTATGGACATGTTATTTCCAGTGAAACGCCTATGATATATAATTAATGACAATTTAAATAGTTATGGATGATAGTTTTAACATTATTAATGAAAATACTGGACAGTAACTTATACTGTCCTATTCCCACTCCTTCCCTCCCCAGACATTCTATAAACTGCAGACAACCTCAGTTTTGTCCATCCAAAAACAACCAACACTGTATCATTTTATTATATTTCAGGGAATTAAGCCAAATACTTTAATACCTACAGTTTCTATATGAAATAGTATGTACAGATGCGTGGGGTTTTTTGAAATTCGGGATAAAAGAAAAATCAAAGCAAAGTGTCTTTGCAGAAAACATTTTAAGCCAGAAGTGTGTCTCATGCTAGTAGAAAAATCCAAATGTAACTATGTAAAAGTGTCTGTCTTAAAATTTATCCCAAAGTTTTCTCTGACAAATACAAATATGGTGAAAATCACTGAACAGCAGCAAGACAGAGATGCTTGAAAGCACAGATGAAAAAATGTTTCAAACAAGATGTGAAAAACTTGACAAGTCAGAGATGTAAATACACTGAAGAAGATAGGATTAACCATAGGAAAAGCCACTGCTACGAACACAGCAAGACTGCACCAAATAAGCAGAAGCATCTTGACAGGAAAGTAAGATAAAAGTCTTGCAGTAAATTCACACGTGGCTTTTGAGACAAAGACTAACTTTGAATTGGATCCTGAAGAAAAAAGGGACAAAGAGAGCTGCTGAAAGATGACAATGGTATGAGCCTGGTATGACACTGTACTCGGCATACACACATACTCAAAAAGAAGAGCTCCAGAGCATTCTAAGAAGACCGCTCGCGAAGCACGACAATAAAGGTACAAAGTCAGAATTTCAAGTTAAGACAGAAACACAACCAGAAGTTGCTGCATAAGAAGCGATATATAAGTTTGTGTGTTGAACACATGGAATGATGACATGGCCAAATATAAACAGTGAAGACAAACAGTCAGAGCTGAAAAGGGAAAGTGGGATTACTGGTATTGCATTTCAGGGTTTTCCTACAGCTACAAACATTTTTCTGAGAGATGTTTCACCGAGAGAAGTAAAAATGGACAAATGAGAAGACTGCTGGGATCCTTTCCAGCTCTATTTTTCATTATTTCTAACATTTGCATTTAAAAGGAAAACCAAATGCTTCCTACAAGAGGATTAAAATCTGCTATGAAGCACATGACATGAAGAGCACTCACCTTCCAGGTGGCCCATAGTCACCTCTGTCATATGGTGGAGGTCGGCCATAAGGATCTGTCGGAGGTGGGCCACGGCTGTCTGAAGTAGGTATGCCACTGTTGGCAGGTGGGGGGAAAAAAGCTGGATTCACATGTGGTGCAGGTGGTGGAGCACCTGGAGGTGGCCCAGGGAGATGTGGAGGAGGAGCAAGAGTCAGGGGTGGCCCAAGAGGGCCAGGTGGACGAGGGGGAAATGGACCCGGAGGTGGAGGTGGACCCTGCTGGGGTGGTGGTGGACCTGGTGGTGGCCCATAGCCTGGAACTGGTGGTGGAGGGCCTGGAGGAAGCGGCCCAAGTGGAGGCTGACCAAAAGGCTGTCCTGGAAACAGAACTGGTGGTGGTGGACGGTCACCACGATTAGGAGGTCCAGCTAATGGAGGTGGGAGGACCTGACCAGGAGGTGGAGGGCCTGGTGGGCCTGGTGGGCCAGGAGGACCTAAAGGTGGACG
>VWZY01004312.1:3541-25893 GCA_013399075.1 Chloroceryle aenea
CTGAAACAAGGTCGGTTTAGACTGGACACTAGGAAAAACTTCTTCACAGAAAGAGTGGTGGGCTATTGGAATAGGCTGCCCAGGGAGGGGGTTGAGTCACCATTCCTGGATGTGTTTAAGCATTGCTTAGATGTGTTGGGGGATATGGTCTAGGGGTGAACTTGTAGAGTAGGGTGAAAGGTTGAACACGATGATCCCATGGGTCTTTTCCAACCTAGATGATTCTGTGATTCTTTGAACATTGATTCCAGCCCCATATTGAGTCACAAATTCATGCCAGCTTGGTATTGGGCTATGAATTCAGCTCCAGCTCAGGTTCTTATGTCTTCTCTAGCCCCTATTTGGTCTTTGACTTCTGCTCTGCCCTGTATTGGTCTGTGACTTTGCCTCTTGCCTGCTATTGGGCAGCAGCTTTGGCTCAGGCCTCTGTTTGGGGTGTGACTTCATCACTGGTGCCAGACTGAGCTGTGACTTCAGCTTTGTTAAGCTATTGGAGTGAGCCTTGAGCTCCTGCCCCATGTTGGTCAACAATTTCAGCTCCAGCCCACCAATGTGTTGCTGCTGGGCCTCTGGCCCCATATTGGGCCAAGATGTTTGGCTCTGTCTTGGGCTGAAGCCAAGATTTGGCTTCTTTGGCCAAAGCTTTGGCTCTGGACATTGCTCAGGGGTACTGTGTCTCTAGCTCCTCCTCAGGAGGGTACTGTGCCCTGACCCATATCTGGGCCATGGCTTTGTCTCTGGCCCCATCTTGGGTTATAATTTTTTCTCCACTACAATTTCATCTGCACCTTTGTCTCCAGCCATTGCTTAGGCCACAGATTTGGCTCCATCCCCATTTTGGGCCACCACTTTGGCTCCAGCCCGATAGCTCGATGCAGTTTTGGATCTGGCCCAGACTGGGCTGTAACTTGATCTCTGGTCTGATATTGGCCCCTGCTCATCCTGCGACTTTGGCACTGGTGCCATCTCAGGCAGTTATTTTGCCACTGACTTGATCACAACTTTGGCTCTGGACCTGCTTTGGAAGCTATTGCATCTCTGGCCCATATTTTGGCAGCTATGTTGGTTGGCAGCTTCTGCTCCAGCCCATCTTGAGATGTGATTTCAGATCTGGCCCCTGCTCAGATGATGACATCTCCTTCAGTCCCATCTTGAGGCCTCAGTTTTGGCAGTAATGCTCTGATCACAGCATGTACTCAGGACTCATCTTGGGCTGAGGCTTTGGCTCTGGCTCAGCTGTGGGCCCTGCTTTTGGCTCCAGACTGCTTAGGCTTCCACTTCAGTGCTGTCCCAGTTTCAGGTCATGAGTTTAGGTCCAGCCCCATCTCAGGTTGCGACTCTGGCTCCATCCCCACCTTGGGCTGCAGTCATGTATTGGGCTGTTACTTTGGCTCAAGCCCCTTGAGCCATGACTTTTGCTCTGGCCTGATATTGGGTCACCATTTAGGCTCCACCCCTGGGCTGGGATGTGACATCAGCTCTGGCCACATCTATATCTGCAAAGTCATCAGCAGCCTGATACTGGGCTGCGATTTCAGCTCCAGCCTCTTCTTGGGCTCTCTGCCTCCTGCTTGTTTCTTGACTTCTGCTCCAGTGCTACCTAGAGCTGTGACTTTAGGCCCTGCCCAATATCAGGCAGTAACTTTGTCTCTGGGCCATACTTGGGCTGCAGCTTTGGCACTGGCACGAAATCAAACCCTGACTTTGTCAAGCTATTGAGGTGAGACTTCAACTGATGCAGGTCCTAGCTTGGGCAGCAATTTTGTTTCTGGCTCCTCCTCAGGATGCTGTTTGGGTTCCAGCCCCATCTTCATCTGTGACTTCAATGCTGAACAGTGCTTGGACTCCTGCCCCTGATGGGCAGTATTTTGCCCCCAGCTCCATCTCAGGCTCTTAATTGAGCTCCAACCAGGCTTTGGCTCTAGTTTTTTGTTCAGGCTGCTAGTGCAGCTGTGATGTCACCTCAGGCCATGACTTTGGTTTGAGTGGTCACTTGGCTTGTGCATTTATACAGGCTGCATCTTCAGCCTTATCTTGGGCTGCTACTTCAGCTCATGTTGCTACTTAGGCTTTGGCTCCCTTCTGGCATATCACACCTGCTTTAGCCCCATCTCAGGGTGTAACTGTGGCTCCAGGTCCTGCCTGAGTGCTTCTTCAGCTTGGGCTGTGACTGCATTTCCAACTTTGGCTCTGGTAGGGGCTCAGTGCCTTCGTGGGTGCACCTACACCAGAGGTAGACAAGTGACACTGTGCTGTGGTGTTACATGTGAAGCAGGGAGCTTGCACAAGTGGGGTAAGTCACTAAAGCAGCAATTTCTCTGCTGCCTCTGTGATGGCAGATGCCTTAGTCCTGGTCTCACCAGCTTTCTGAAGGTTTTGGAAAGAGGTGGAGAGACCTATCTCTGTCTACAGGACAGGTAAAGGGAAAGCCCTTTCCCCTGAGGATGCCAGGGGAAAAAGGCAGTCCCTGCTGGCACTGAGTGGATGGTCCTACAGACAGTGGAAGGCGCTCCTGGGCTTCTGAGTTCACCAGACACTCTTGGCACTCCTCTGGGGAAAGCGTGGGGACCTCTGCCTGCCTTCCAGCCCCAGGGATCCATCAGTAACAAGAAATGCACCCCTGTAATTTTGCAAGAGGCGTGGAAATTAAGTTGTGAGACACAAGGAAGAAAGTCAACTTTACCTATAGTTAGAACTGTGGTGTGGCTGGGTAGGCACTGGGCACCCAGTGGGCTAAGGTTGTTCATTCCTTGGGTGGCCCAAAAACTCCTCAGCTGGTGTCAGTTAGAGGGGCTGGGACCAGTTTATCATTATGTGGTTAAAAGCAAAAACCCGTGTATTCTACACTATGTCATTGCTCACGGGCTGTTAACAAATCATAGGTAGCAGCTGGCCAGGACGCACCTTCACATCCAGCGGGAGGAGTCCTCTGTTAATGGGACCATCGGTGCCTTGCCTGTGACCCATAGATAACTCCCTCCGGGAGTTTAATGGGCAGTCAAGGACCCACTGCCCGACTCACAGAAGGNGTCTGGGTCACTACCTCTGGGCCTTCATTATTAACCGCACCCAGCCTGCAGGGGGAGCAGGGGAGAATCTTTCTTCCCAGTCTTTCAGCTCCTTCTTCCCCTTCAGACCTGCTACAACCGTTTTTGGAAGTGTCGAGTCCTTTCTTGATTTAAAGGACAGCATATACCTGTTGTTGTTTCTCCTCTGTCTATACCATGCTTAGATTCAGAGAAGGCCCTCTTGGAGAAGCTGTCCAGGGGCCTGCCCTGAGAGTGGATAATGTTGGGTGGCACAGGAAGTGGGAGGACATGGGCCAGTATTTGGAGAACTTTGAGGCAATGCATCCATACCAGATGAGACCAGCTTGAGACAAGGTCACCAGCACAGCCAAGCTTTTGACTTGTCTCAAAAACTCTGCAGCTCAGATTCTTAAAGACTCAAAAGACTTCCCACTCCTGCTTTGTGTAGATCAACCCACATATTGTGTCTTGTTAATTGACGTGCTGGGTGGAAGATCCAGCTGTCCAAGAAACTCCTTGAGGTTGTTCATGCTATGCTGCAAAACTAACCAAGCTGTCTCATCTCATAGATACAGTTACCAATGGTCACTAGGAGCTGTTCCTGCATCTGCACAAATGGTCACCTACGACAAACCTGCCCCATGTAGTTGAGATGGGATTTTCCATACTTTGCATGGGTAGTGATGGATCAGGAAAGTGCTGGAGCATCACAGGCCAGCTGGGCATGGGGAAGGGCAAGAAGGGGGGAGACCAAAAGGCTGTGTCTATGTAATGAACACGTTCTAACCTGGCTGGGGACTACAGACCAGGACACCAAGGTGGCCCTGTGCAACCCCTGCCATGTGCAAAGAGGAGGTGGATCCTGTGAACTGCACTGAGAGGTTCCCCCCGATCTGGATGACCGTGCCCTGTTATCAGGGCAGGGTTCAAGTTTTGCAGGGTGCTGCAGGACACAGGCAGTGCTGCCCGAGAAAATGGAGAACCAGGACAATTGCCACCAGCAGAAGAATGTGTGCCTGAGGACAGTAAAATGCTAAAGTAGAACAAAACAAAGCATCTGTTAACTCCAATCCTACAGTGGTACTCAGCAACATCAGTTCACAGAATTATTTTTTAATATTATTTATTTATCAGAAACATGGCACTTTACATCTTCAGGGCACTGAACACACAACGATTACACCTCACACCATCCCTGTGAGGTAGGCATTAGATGGCTGTTGCTATTTGACATGTAGACAGAGGCAGAGAAGTACAGAATCAGTCCTGCAGAATGAAGTTCATGAAGTTCAACTCACTTAAGCAGGGAGAGGCCCTCAGTGACTTGACAGAAAATGTACGAGTGGTGCAGAGGGGATATGTTATCAGCTATATTCTTTTACTCCAGTCAATTACAATGCTCAAGGTCCAACTCTGCTGCTCCCCATACTCCCCTGCAAAACCCCACTGCTGTTAAACAAGATACATGTGCAGAGAGTTGCTACAAAGGGAGATCTGT
Organism: Chloroceryle aenea; assembly: GCA_013399075.1. Lineage (NCBI taxonomy): Eukaryota > Metazoa > Chordata > Aves > Coraciiformes > Cerylidae > Chloroceryle > Chloroceryle aenea. The sequence continues at coordinate 8,069 of VWZY01004312.1, forward strand.
AATGGAAATAGGAAAAAAAAACAAAAAACCCAAAACAATTTAGCCTATGCTTGAACAAAACCATGAGAGAAGTTTGCCTGCCCAGTCCAACAGAAGAGTTTCATCTTCAGTCCTTTACAACACCCGAGATGGCATTTCAACCTTCCGCTATGAATAAGTATTTGGCTGACCAAAGAAAATCTAGTGGGGAAAAAAAAGCTTGGTAGACTGTGATCACTGTCTCAGAAACTATGCTTATTGCAGTGAAATTTTTCTACTGAAGTTTGAGAGACCCCTGAACAGGAAGAGGAACTTTTGGATTTAATTAAGTCTAACTTTGCAGGTACTGAAAAAGCCCCTTAATATACCTATTTCTCAAGTAAACTTTTTCAGATTTTGTTCTTTTTTATTCCAGAAATGAACCACAACAGTTTTGTAAACTTTAACATAATAAAAAAATCCTAGTTTTTAATATACAATGATTGATTAATTTCATTTAATAACTTTCTACTGTAAATCAACTTTAGGAAACGAAGTATACTTGACAGTATGGCTACTGTGCTTAACTCCTCACCTTCCTATAGCTTCCCTGGAGATCTCTGACCAGATACACTGTCCGAGGTGGTTTCAGAGTCTCCACTTAACACAGCTCAGCTGAAGTCTGTGTAGCCACGATAATTCACTCGGCACACGTGGCTAATCCAGGAATTCCTTCATGTGCAGTACCAGTGGCAAAGGGCTGTCTCCAGGCTGAGAGAAGATCATGATTGCAGAGGTCGGGGTCCACATACTCTGAAAACCAATATATGCTGCCTTTCCCAGTACAGAAATCTTCACTTTCATTTCATGGAAGATTCAGATTAATGGAATAAAGGCTGTGCACTTCTGTGGAAGCAGAATGAAGTAGTGGCTGGCAGAAGAAAATATCTTCATTTTGAGGGGGCTTGGGGGAAGAGGGGCAGGGATGAGTAAAAATAAAGAAAAAAAAAAAAGGAGGCAAGAGTAACTGTGAGATGCATCACCTATAGACACACGTACTTCTAGTCTGAGATTGGATGTTCCTTCTGTAAATTGAAGTTTTGTCAAAACTTCTTCCCCAGGGAACTTTAACCTCAGTGAATAGACAGAATTTTTAAATCCACAGAGTAATTGTAGTCTCCAGAAAACTGGGAGAGGGGTGGGGAAACAAACAAAAAAAGCTCAGAAGTGCACTTTGTATATCCTGCCTCAAAGGGTTAAAGTGCTAAGTTTGACATATCCAAAAATTAAGCATCTTTCCTAGTCCTTAATTTTTTTAAATGAAACTTTATCTTTGGTTTCTTGTATCTTCTCTGTGATTTTATCCTTCGTCTCCTCCATCTTCTCTGTGATTTTATCTTTTGTCTCCTCCATCTTCTCTGTGATTTTATCCTTTGTTTCCTCCATCCTGTCTTGCAGATATTCCTTCACTGGTGGTGGTGTGGACATGTAACCGTGCTTACGTAGATATTTAACAGTGATGGATGTTCCTCCCAAAGTCACGGTGTATCTGGCAGGAGTTGCAATCTTCAAGAAACAAAGAACACATCATATCAAAAAGTATTTTTAACACTGAGAATTTAGTTTGGCCTGTGTCAGATACTCAAAAAACCTGCTATTTATAGGGAAATAAACTAATTTTCAGTGCATCCCCAGAAATGTGTAACTTTTACTTAAAGTACCCTTGTGACAAAACCAGCACAGGTTCCATGTTAAAAAACACCATTCCCTGTGCAGCTTGTGAGATGAGCATTAGGCACCTCAGAATGCAATCTGGAATGGACAGGCTGTGAACACTGAGCCACACAAGCAAAGGGGAAATACTGACAAGATACACTTTAAATTCTGAAATTCACAAGAGTATAGGCATCTTTCAGTCCAAAACTAGGACCTGCACATGGAAAACTAAAGCTAACAGAGACCCTAAGAGGTCACCTAATCCAAGACACAACAAACCAGGTTATTCTAGACAGGCCAACCCGTTCTTTTACAACTTCAAAGATAAAGTGTGAACAATTTTCCCTTTGCAACCTATTCCAGTGCTTCCACATCTTGAAAGTTTTTGCCAACACTGCCCCATCTCCCAGCTGCAGTAAAATCATTACATTTAACCACATTTATTTACTGGTCCCTTTTAGGCACAGGAATAATTGCAAGAATAGTGCTTTCACATTTTGTTTGGGAAAATAACCCCTTTAAATAACAGATAAGAAACACATTACATCTGGAAACAAAACGGATGAGTGACATTCAAAGCCAACACAGTACTTTGTTTTTGCAGGGTCTGACATGTTTCAAGTTTCCCAAACAGGGACTGTACACGTATAAAGAAATAAAAAGAGAACCTGAATGCAACTGATTCAAATGGACAATGAAAGCACTTGACAATTGTGGAGAACTGAAGGAAGAAGACAAACTAGTGAATCCTCTAGGATAAAGAGAGCTGTGCTTTTATCTGGAAATCATGAGGTGTTTAGACTTTACCTTTTTATCCCTGTTAATTATGTCAGGGATACAGAGGCATAACTTCATTGTAATTAAGTCTCTGAGGGCAGACAATAGCTCTGCAGCAAACAAAGAAGTTATTTTAGAAATACAGATAGACTCCTTAAAGGGACACAGAGCCCCTATTCTTACTACAAAACTGAATGCTCAAGTACACGGAGCTATCAAAGAGAGAAAGCAGCATTAATTCTTTCTGCTGTAAACAAGTAAACCCTGTTTAGTTCACCAAGCAAGACTTAAGGGCTTATTTACAAACTATAATTATACTTACTTTATACAATGCATATGCAGTTAGTGCATTGCCACTCTGGGAATTTTTCAGGATGCTTACTATGCTGTCTGGTAAGCCAACCAGCTCTAGGAACGGAACAACATTCACTCCTCTGTGAAAGAGAAAAAAAATTGGCAATCTGAAGTGGAATTTGAAACCTGAACACATTTACAGTACCATGCTTTTTATACAAACTTGGTGATTTGATAGTCAGGTATTTTTTCAGCTGAGCAATATACTCGCAGAGTTGATAGTTTTGTACAGATTGGCAAATTAATCTTTTCAGCATTCCAAGAGGCAACTCATTTATATTATCAGTTGGGCTGAGTAGCTACTAACTTACCTGTGGCCCAGTTTATTATGTTAGGAAGTAAGTGGATATAATGCTATAACCCCAACCCTGTATGTATACTATATATATGTTAGGGTTAGCTACTCCAGCTCCAGCTGTGCAATTTCAACTTCATGTTCTGTTTTGCCTCAGATTAATTTTTTCTCCCATTTTTAAAATTTCAGACTCATCTGCAGCACACAGAAGCACAGAATCCGTACTTCAATGTTCTCCATTCACTTTTAAATATATCAAACAAAAGGAATGTGGGAAAGCAAAGGAATTATATTCACAAGGCTTTTGTGCCCAGTTGTTGTACCTTGTCAATACAAGGTGGCAAGATGGGTGGACAGAGCTCCCATCATGATGTCTATCTGAAAACCAGGCAAGCTAACATCAGCACCAAAGAAAAAACAGACAGCCTGTCTTGACATTACAGGAGAAAGCTGCATGCAGTTACAGAAGCCCAGCTCTCTGAAATTTAGAGATATGGAATTGTTAGTGTCATTATCCACTCCTACCCAACATTTTAAGAGTTCTCCTGCACACGTGATCGCTTCGCAGCGGGAACGGTAACAGGCAGCAATTTGCTGACAGCTACTGAAGGCCTATCCCCAGAGGAGAATATGGAGCCCCAGTAAGATCTGAAATGCAGCATTAAGCACATTATTTCATAAACCACCACTGTTCAGTCTCCTATCATGAGTGGTCCTTCTGGAAAGCTATTTTTTTCCCACTTCCAGAGGGTGCTGCTGCTGTGGCACGACAAACTGAAGCTTTGTTATAATTAGTTTCCAGTTAAATATTTCAGTTGTTTTTGTCCATCAATACTTTAGCAGCTAACAATATATTTTAGCAGCTAACCAAGGAGGTTCAAGAAAAGCAATCTTCACTCCATCTGAAATGTCTAGATGTAGGCATCAACCTGAATTCATCCAAAGCAAAATATTTTTATAGCTCAAGACCTTTATTCCTCTGACATGAGCTAAATTTAGAATGACATTTGGATCTATAGCTCCTAGAAAGGGCAATTATGCCAGCTGGTGAGAGTAACTAAAACAAACACTTGTGCAGGAAGGCACTCTGATGTCAAAGCCCCTTCCTTGCCGCCACGATCTGTCGTGGTTTCATGCTATTATTAAATATACAACATTAGCAATCCACAGATAAACATTTACTCATATTTAGCAAATCATTTGCAGATCAGATAAAACCTCTTTCATCTGAACTAGCAGCTTAGAGCTGATATAGTTTTTTTTTTCTAATAAATGGCATTTTCCAGAACAGTATCTGGCACATGCTATAGTCTATAGAAACTAAAATTACAGTACTTAAAAAAATATTAAGCCACACAGATATGTAATTTCCAATTAAAAAGTCCAGCCTGCAGTAGCAATTTTTTTCAGTGGAAGGCAGGAAAGACAAGAAACAGAAATTAAAAAAAAGAGAAGATACACATGGCTTGTGAGGAGCTCAGAGTGAGGTGAATGACATGAAAGTCCAATGATGAGGGAGGACTGGGAAATCAAAGTGGTTTGGGTTGGAAGGGACCTTAAAAATCATCTAGATGCATTCCCCCTGAGATAGGCATGGGAAATAGCCCTTCAAGTCCAACAGCAAAAAAAGAATAGGTCTATAAAGATTTCACCTAGCAAGCTAATCAGGGTTCCCAACTTCTTGCTCTACCTTGTGAGAAGTTACTGAAAATTTCACTGCTGTTTACACCCATGCATGTTTGGGGAGATTTCCCTATTACATTTAGAGGCACTTCTTAACACGTAATAATAATTTATGTATCCTTTCCCCTGTGAAAGTCAGTCTCAGCTCAACAGCAGTACTGGGCACTGCAGCAAAATATCAACTTACTTCATGGCTGCATAGTAAAAGGATCCAAACCATACAGTGGAAGTCAGAAGATGCACTGGAATCATGACTTTTCCATACTGTTTAAAAGTTTTCTTGAATCTTTGAACGAGACTAATTGATTTGTCTTGTAAAGGATCAGGCTCTGAAGAATCTGACTCTGCAGGGCTCTGCTTGGGTGTATCAGTGCCAACAGTCAAAGGATTTCTCTCATCTGGTACTTTGTGAGGAGTGTCTGCTGGCTGTGATGAAAAAGCACTCTTCTTTGAGGCAAAGTGTGCTGCACCTGCATGAAGACATCGTTTAGGAGGGTCCACTGCCAAAATCACTTTGCATCCCCCATTAGACAACCCTGATTGTCCTTTCAAGCACGGAAAGATACTGGTGCGAGGAAAAACCAAACATGTCCCGTGTGCCAGCTGGGAAGCACTGTGTAGTAGACTCCGCTGCATTTTGATGAAGTGTGGCTCAGGTTTCTATAGAGAGGGAACAAGAAAAGAGTAAAACAAGTTGCATTTCAATAATCTGATTTCCATTTGCTTCAATGTCACTTGAATTTCTCAAATTTTAAATTGCTTTCTATTTTTCTACCTTAAAAGGTTTTCTTTATCACACTTTGCAGAAATCGTGACCTTCTAGAATCATTTTAGCTCTCCATTCTTTAGCATTCTGAACTCAAATGGCTCCTTTACTGAACACGCTCCACTTCTCAAGAGTCAAAATGTTCATTCTACTCTCTAAGAACATTTTTAGATGCTTAGTGCTAGCCACTGCTTGTATCTGTGTCATCTGGCACAGTCCTTGAAACCTCACTTCTAGGAGCAACTGATAGTTTGAGTGAGTGGTACTTTGAGCCTACATAAAAGTAGTTTGAACTCTCTGAAGTGGAATTAATTTTTGGTGTCAATACATTCTTAGTTTCGGTAGGAGTTTTCATATTCTGTACTATTTTGAACTAAAAGTTCATAGAGTAAAAAAAATAAATAAAAAATTCTTAACAATCAATGAATAAACTTAATAGTACCAAACCTAACCAAGGCAGCCCACCAGTACACATCAGGTAGGAAAAGACAGTACTGTTGAATGTCACCTATCAACAGGAGAAAAACCAAACTGCAACTTCAGAAATACTACAAAGCAAAGAATATTTTAAAACTGTGGAGAACCAGTTAACCTTGTGATTTTGAATACTTAACGGTTACTCCTGAAGTTCAAAAGAGCCACTGAGAGTCCCCACAAAAGAAGAGTGGACATCCAGACGACTTTTTCTTCCCTCAGAAACCCCATGCTTTGATCTAGTGAACACAACACCAACTCCCTCCTTTCTTTTATACAATGGCTACAAGTTACAGAACTCATTTTCCTTCTCTCCAAACGAAATGCCACTAACTGATTTTGCTGACAAATGCCAGTTGAGTCAGTTATGTTACAACTGTCCAATCTTTTCTGATGCTTTTACATTTTTAATTATCATAACAATTCTTGAGCCAAACTAGAAATCATTCAGTTTAATTGAAACTCCACTGTCATCTTCATGTCTGCTTCCCTTTTGCCTATATAGCCTTAGGTAAACATTTCAATCAGGTGTTTCAACAGTGAACTTGTTTGGGCTGTAGAAAATGATCATATTTCATAAACACAGGCAGAAGGTTATTTAAAAATGGAAGCCATACATACCCTTTATTACTTTCCAACAAGAAAAGAGTGATAAGGTTTATATCGTCCAAAAAGTTGCAACTCCTCCACCAGTTCCCCACCTTTCAAATGTAAGTCTTGAACATACTGATGACTCTGCTGAAGTAGGAAAAACAAGGCACATTTAGAGGAATAGCAACAATAGCAAACTAGTATTACAGGGAGTTTTTGGTCAGCCTGAAACCTTGCTTACCAAGGAAGCTAAGGGTATAAATTTCCCTTTGGAGACTGACACGGACAGGGAAGATTTTTCTTCTGTGTAACTTAGAAGATCCTCAACTGCAAATTACTGTTTCCTTCCAAGAGAGAAAAGTTTCATAACCCACATACATCTGTTGGAACATTCCTGCCTATGTTTTCTAGGGATTTTTACGTAATTGTTGTGCTTGAATTAATTGCAATTACTAAGATGACAATGTTTGATGTGGAAAAAAGGTTGGAGGAATGGTTTCAAACTCCCTGGGAACAGAGCCTACCTTGCTCGGGAAGCACAGACAGCAACTTTTGTTGAACTCATACTAAGAGGAGGCATTGCATCAACAGGGGAAAAGGGAACTCTTGTCTCTATGCAAGCCAGCAGTTACTCACTCCTGTTGGGTTAGAATTCAGTGAGAGTCAAGAAGTAACTGCTGCTTATAGAGCAGTAAATCAGCTACAGGTACTGCCTCTCAGCAAGTCAGTCTTCTGTAAGAATTCTCTGCAAGTAGCAACTGCTTGTGGTATCTCTGGTTTTACAAGAGGCAGAGGTTACTGCTGACTTCTTAAATTCCTAATGCAATTGCTTCCCAAAGCAAAAAGTAGTGAAAACAGTAAAAGTCAAGTGCTAAGATGGCACTCTGCAATGCAATAAATAATGGATTTATAGAAACTACAACAAACGGGAAGAAAGTTATAGAAAATTTATAGAAATTATAACAGACTGGAAGACAACTCTGTTGCTTGCTTATTGACACTTGACAGTCCTTTCCTGAGGGGTAACAACCTTCACAGAGGACTGTTTTTCTCTCTCACTAACAGTACACAACACTGAGCATCTCCCTTAAGTGGATTTTCAACACATTCAGCAAGCAGACTCAAAGAATCCATCTACAGAAATTTGGGAGCTTTGGAGTCAAACTTCCATTGTCCATCTGTTTTCAAGGGATGGAAGCCTGTTGAAAAATACCTCTTCCAAACCAGCTTTGAAAATTGCCACCATACAGTGTGGAGGAACCACACTCAGCACTCTGATTTGGGTTCATTAATTTTATTAACAGGACTCTGCACTCCAACAGCCTTAGAACGAGATCATTCTTCTGTACAGAAGGAAGAAACAGAGTAAGTACTTCTCCCTTCTAGAGTAGCATTTCTCAGAACACCCCTTCTAGGTTTTGCTGTCCAGCAGATACTGACAACACTGAAGTAACACCCTAGCACACTTTGGAGTCACTGCAATGGCTGCAGAACACTGGGGGACAAAATTGCTTCCAGGGGGTGAGAACTCTCCTCAGCCTGTTGAAGGAACAGGTCACTACTCTGTGTTCAGTGCTCATCAGTCAGTAGCTAACATAGTTGTGATTAGTAAATGAGTTTCAAGGGCTCTGCTCAGAATTAAATGCCCTGTATAAGACTTAAAAAGTGTTGCCAACAGCTTTAAAGCACAGGAACTACCAGGGCCACTGGCAACAGTTCTCATGCTGCTGCCACTCCTCCCCCCCATAGCCTCAGATGGACTTGGAACTCATTAACTAAAGGGTTTTTCTCCATGATGAAAGCATCCTGGGGCAAAGGGATGGTTCTCTAACTGTCTAGGCTAGGTCCTGAAAAGGTCCTGAACCTTGGAAGCAAAGATGACAGACGGTATGGTTCTAGCTAATACTCTGCAAACCAGCTTATTTTTTGTATCTCTACTTTAAAAATAGCTTTTGTTTTTTTGCTAGATGCTTGATAGATAAGGCTTAGATATGATAGTGGCTATATATGAGAGAATAAAAGAAAACAGGCTTTTCAAAACAATACTGGAATCTTCCTAATGATCCTACTGTGTTTCATAGGTACGTGATTTACGTTACTTATCTAAACCAAGAGAGACATTTGAAGTGTCAGGAAGTTGGGGACTATGCTACCGTCCAGCAGCACTACAAGACTAAACAAGGGAAGTACTATAATGGTTACAGCAGGACATAGGAAAGGCAAATGAAGAAAACAACACATTAATACAGCATACACTGTGTAAATTGCTGTTAAAGAAATAAATATTGTTAAAGAGGTGGTGAGTACAGCTGCTCAGCTGTAATATCTGAATTACTTGACTTGACATCGCAAACAAATCTTAAATAGGACAAAGTGCAAAATAAATGTGGTTGGAGGTCCATAGAAATACAACACTGTAATTGTTTCATCCCTCTAAAGCCTGAGATGAATAAAAAGGAATCTGTGCTTTAAGATACAATTAGTGAAGGCAAGTTCCTAGTACCCTGTGCACTCAGCCAATGGTGAGAACAAGTGTCAGCCTATGGATTTGAGACTATTCTGTTCTCCAAGTATAATACTTAAAGAAATTACTGGAGCTAAGCCATACAACTATCTATGTAACCTTATTTGTTAAAACCACTCTGATTCTAAGGAAGTCAGGTCAGTAACCTAACTGTTATCCACAACTGCACCCAGTGATAATAAAAAAAGGAGAGAGATATTTAGGGACAAATAAGCTGTCCTCTACTGTAAGAATTCCATGTGATCAGTGACAGAATAGATGCTAACAGGAGAAACTCTGAAACAATAAACAAACACTTCTGGGACAAGCTCAACTCTTCAGTGCTGTCATACTCTGGCTAACTATTCAGTACTATCTCCAGCTGGCTGTAAACTGAGCTGTAGAGCTCCTGGCTGTTTGGGACATACCCCTGGTTGGATTCTTGGACATCCATTCAGTTCCTAAAGGAGCGTCTGTCTCATGGCACACTATTAACAAGCCCTCTGACACAAAGAGGGTGCTCTAGTGGCCTCTTGAGGAGAATTACAGACCAGCTTCTCAGCACAGTGCTAGAGGTTCTGTTTAGCACATTTTTTTACTTCTGCTATAATTCAGATGAGCTTTGGCACAAACTTGATGTCCTGCAGGAGTATTCCATCTCTTGCATTTGCTCTGCTGAATCTTTGCCTTCCAGCAATTACTGGGGAATAGAGATTAGGTTTGCTTTTGTTCCCGAGGACAACAAAAGTTCAGGACCTTTTCATGTCAGAATTGGTCTATGATTAGCACAGATTGATGTTTTTGGATGTGTGCTAAAGTTTTATGAAAAAAAAAAAAAGAAATGGGATAATTGGAAAACACAGAAGTAACAAGTCAGGCCAATTTTAGTATAGCAAATGCTGCTGGGGATAGCTGCTGTTGGAAAAAGAGATCATGCCAGAGATGCTGTCAGGTGAAACTTTCACCAGAATTTGTATAAAAAGTAGTTACAATTAAGGGTTTGTTTTTTTTGGTTGGTTTGTTGGGTTTTTTTTGGAGCTACCAGAGATATTAAAATACAAGAATGCAGGTGAATATAAGATGGGAAAAACTCTGCTCTAAATTTTATTGCAAAAGAGGTCAGAGAGTATCTGAGGGAATGGTGGGTATATTACATGTGGACTATGCTGGTTTATTTTCTCAGTTCTACCAGAAACACTCTGGACACAATATGTAAATATGGGTGAATTTAAAGCATTTTTACTTGTTCTGTTACTGTTTAAAAAAAGAACATTAATTATACCCCAGGAGAGTTCCCAATGAAAATCCATGAGCTTTTCCATTCCCGAGGCACCTTCTATGTAACCAGAGAATTAATTTAAATTCTTGACATTTTTAGTATAAAAATCAAGCAAACTTTGAGAGTTGTGTTGCATATACAGAAGAATTTTGAAAGGACACAAGCCAAGTTATCAGAAATCCTTTCCAGCTCACCTTTCAGGCTGCGTAACAAGGAGATGTACAGAAATCTAATTCAAACAGCTCAGTTAATAAAACAAACCAACACCCCACTGTATGGTTTACATTTCTACTAAATATAATTAAAAAAATAATTACAACTGGTTTCAGTTTTAAATAGTTCTTTTCAACCTAATAAACCAAAATAAGGAAAACACAAGTGAAGAGAAAACATATCTGGGTTACCTAGAAAGCTGGAAGCACATTTTAATATCACTGTACTAGTGCAACACATGCAAAACATCATTGCTGTTCCTAAACAAATGTAAAATATAACTATAAACCTCTTGGGAATGGCAAGAGTTCAGTACAGCAGGCAGTATCTATGGCTGGGAATATGGCAGCACATTTTATTATTTGCATTAGCACTTTTAGAGCGTACCAATGCACATTTAGGATTTGTATTTTGACCTTTACTGCTTTTGCAGTGTCCCTGATAAAATCTGTTAATTCATTCTAAACCAAGAAGCTTGGTTATAAGTTGAAGTTTGGGCATCACTACCTGTCTAATCTTGTCTACCACTTAGGGCTGTCTTAAAAATATAGAAGCACATTTTAGGTGAAAGGGAGTAAGCAAAATAAGTCACGGTGAAATTTATTAGATCTTTGTTGAAAAAATCTCACATTACAACAAATCTTAAGAGTAAACTCTTCTAGACAAGTTACCCTGAAACGTTTGCCCCATCCCACCTCCATCATGTCTACTCTTTATAACATTTTCACTTTGTAAATGCTGTGCTATAATTTAAATTGACCATATTACTACAGTTCAATACTGATGTAAGTGGAGAAAAAACAGCAACTTTTTTTACCCTTCTGTTGTCTAAACTACTCTTGTTGCTGCTAAAACAAACTTAATGAAGTCAAGGAAGTAGAATAAACTCCCATAGGGTCCTTACACACAGAACGATCTTCACAACTACAAATCTTCTGATAGTTAATCACAAGAAAGCACAACAAAGAGTAGATTTAGGAAGACCAAAAGCTCTTGTAGCCATTGATAAAGGCTGAACATTGGATTCAGCAGGCAAATAAAGCTGGAGAACCTCACGCAATGCCTGTGTGTTGAGTTAGAGATGAGGAAGGCTAACCCCTCTTCTAAAAGCAGGTATCCCAAGCATTTGCAGGGCTTTCTGCTCTTCGGAACCGCTTTAGCTGCCTGGTGCTGCTCCATGGTTCATTCAACTCCCTCCTCCCGCTCCCCTCGCTCCGCGGTTCCTTTCCGCCCTCTCCCGAAGGTTTGTGGCAGTACAGCCCGCACACTACAAAAGGGCTCTACACTCCTAGACGTTAACTAAGCATAAAATAGGTTTCTACACCCATGCCCAAAAGGTTTAAAAAAGCCCCTTATTAGTTCAAAGCAGGAATTGTACTCGTCTGATTATTATTTTCCCTTTCTGCCCATTCTCTTTAACTTAATGATAAAAAGAGATTTAATGCCCTCTCCTTTCTATTCCACTCGTAGTAATGTTCCCAAGAACCCTCTTTCACCCTTACATCTCTCAGTGTATCAGTTCATTCCATTCAAAACACTCATTTTTCTCTCAGAGGGTTTCCGACCCGAGGGTGTTAACATGGAGCTCTGTAGGGGGGGGCAGGGGGTGGTGTTTACAAAGTTTACATCAGTTTGCAAAGCAGTGGGAAGTTTCTACTAAGTAACCAAAAGGGGCTGCAAAAGGTAATTCGGGTAAGCAAGCCTCATGTCAGCAGTTTCCAGCACCACAGCTTTCAACTCCCTCAGGAGAAAAGAAACCCCAACCAACCAAACAAGAAACAAGCACCACAACTCAGATGGCGAGGGGTTAAATGCTCAACCACAAACACCTAAATTACACTCAGTTTTCTACACTTCACTGATCTATTGCTTGAGAATCTCTCCGGATCTGCCCTTTCAATAGTGCACTGAACTTTATCTGGCAAATTCCTCCCCTCTTTCAACTCTCACTGAGCATCTCAAGAGTTCTGACTCCACATTTTAACAGGCATCGTGACTATTAATTCTATGTTCAGGGTTCAGAAGTTTCCTTTACCAAGTTCTGACACCTCTCTTTAGAGCTCAGAGATGCTGTGCACATCTGTTCACTAACAGCTGTTCACTAACATCAGTAACAACCAAAAGGTTGCACACAAAACTGAACTCTGGCTTGCTCAAGACTTCCTCCTATTCATAATTTGGATTCTAGCAGCCACATTCATGTCCTAACTCTTAGAATCATAAAATGGTTTGGGTTGGAAGGGACCTTAAAGATTATCTAGTTCCAAAGCTCCTGCTACTGGCAGGGACACCTCCCACTGGAGCAGGTTGCTCAAAGCTCCATCCAACCTGATCTTGAACACATCCAGGGATGGAGCATCCACAGCTTCCCTGGGCAACCTGTCCCAGGGTCTCACCACCCTCGCAGTGAAGAACTTCTTCCGAATTTTTAATTGAAATCTCCTCTCTTCCAGTTTGAAGCCATTACCTCTTGTCCAATCACTACAAGCCCTCGTAAAAAGTCCCTCCCCAGCTTAGTTGGAGACCCCCCCTATAAGGCCTGAAAGGTCACCAGAAGGTCTCCCCAGATCCTTCTCTGCTCCAGGCTGAACACCCCCAACTCTCTCAGCCTGGCCTCTTGGAGAGGGGTTCCAGTCCATGTCCTTCTTGTGTTGGGGGCTCCAGAGCTGAATGCAGTACAGGTGGGGTCTCACCAGAGCAGAGTAGCTGGGGAGAATCACCCTTATCATCATTCATAATCTTTCTGGTCACTTAGGGCTTTGCCAACATACAAAATTTAAATGATAGTATTTAATTAAAACAGCTCTAGAAGTTATCGTTAAATATTTATTCCTGAAAAGTCCAGTGGAAGCAACAGGAGATACACTGCAGATCCTATGACTTTCACTAGAACAAATGGTGCTAAGCCAAATAAAGTTCAGCCTTTCTGACTAAACTATAGAATAAGAACTTATAAATCCATTTTATCCACCTTGGATCTTTGTGGCTCGTATCTCATTGTTCATCTCTTCCCTCCATAACCCAATTGTAATCAACAATATTGACTGTAACAATATTTTTAATGCAAATTATATTACATCATTTCATAAAACAATTAAAATGACAACCCCTGCCAAGTAATAAGTCTTTTACCAATCAAATTAATCTAAAATACTTCTACAATTAAAAAACCAAACCAAACCAAACATGCTCAAGGAAAAACTCTGAAGCCTTACAATTAGAAACAATGTAGGAATAAGTGAACATAAACCAACCCCAAACTGGAAAAAAAACCCAATCAAACAAACCCAACCACAAAAAGCCCCACTTCATTAGGAACAGAATTCACTGGGGAAGCATTAGGTTCAAGATTTTTTCTTTTCTTCTCTCACCACATTTATTTCACATTTTAAAACACTGAAGAACTGTCATTTATCCCCAGAAAAAAAACCCAGAACGTTCATCTTTCAGCAGAATTAGTGTTGGCAGACATTCACTTCTAGTATAAATCCTTTCTAAATATTCAAAGTAAGTGTTGAATTCTCTGTTATGAATTCAAAGTTGTCCATATGGGGAAATATGTGTAGTATCAATCAGAGTATCTTGAAAAATTATGTGTGAAGAGGCTGATCATAACATTTACAGAACACACACATGCTCGGAACCACACTCTTCATCTAATTTTTAGTAAATGCTACTCCCCACATCTCTACAAATCAAAGTGAACTTTCTTTTACAAGAAGTAATATTTTTATTAAGGTGTATATATACAAACTTTCTTGCCCGATATTTGATTTAATGCCTCACACAGCATCTTTTGCTTAGAGGACTTGATTGCTAATGTCATCAGCCACACAAACAACACCTGTCCAAAAGAGCATCAGACTTGCAGAGCTTTACACTAGATGCAACTCTCATGGGACCTTTGACACCACACTGCATTCTGAGATGTGACCAACAAGGGCCAAGGCTTGTTTTTCAGCACAGAAACATCCCTCTGTCAGAATACACTATCCTACAGCCCGAGACAGCAGGAAGCAAAAGCTGTCATCTAATTTTAACATCAGCAAAATCAGCTTTTACATCAAACAAATATTAAGAGCAAATAGTTAACTAACGAGCACATGCTGGGGCTAAACACCACCACTACAGTTAAAGACAAGTGCCCTCACATTCTACCAAACTCTTCCACCAGCCCCTTTTGGAAGGGACTTACAAAACTGCTGTAAATTCACTCACCTAGTTTTATTTAGAACCAACAAAATCCATCCATCTAAAAAAAGCTATTGCTGTGTTTTATAATTTGTTCATGAGCACTTGACTGTATTAAACCCCATTCCCTTCCCTCCTCCCACTCTGCAAGGACAGACTACACAAGCTCCACAGAGCTGCAGGGGACCATCTGCTACAACACTCTACAAAGCCACAACCACTGACACGCAACTTCTTGTTTTGTTTATGTAAGAACTGTTACAGATGGTCAAGGTCAGTTTTTGGACAAAATCAAATAGGACGTCCATGGAATTACAATTTACAGCCCAATTCAGCAGCACTTTAATTTCCTGATGTGCACAAATGGAGTAAGACCTAGTTTCACCATTTGGACGTCTGTTTAGGAGCAGTGTCATGTCTGGAAATGTAACAAACCCCCCCCATTTTTGTTGATTCATACAATGGGTAGCTAGTCTGGAAATGATGAGGGGAGAAGTGGGTAATGAAAGGCACTGGGGTAGAATGGATTGGAGCAGTGTGGAGGCAGCACAAAGTTCATGAGCATACAGATTATTACCATGAGCATTGCAGAAGTCTAGACACTGACCAGGATAAAGCCCTACTGCATAATCCCAGTGCCTTTAAGGAAAAATTGCTTCTGTTCTTAACTGCTTACCAACTAAGCCAGACTGGTGGTAGGACTGACATAACTGGGCACACAAATCTGTCCCACTAACACCCAGTCAAACCATCATTTTCCCAACAGTCTGAAGCAGTACATTCTTCATATGAACAAAGTATGTTAGACTTAGCAGTACTGTACTGGGATCTTCAAGACCAGCTGAATTTAGGAAGGTATCATCACAATAGATCATATGGATATTTTAACTGAATAATAAAACCCTCTACTCTTCCTGTAGCTTTACTATAACAACAGGGACATGAAGAATAATCCGTGGTTTTTAGAGGTATCACGATCCAAGACTTAAAAATGAAGAAAAACTTGAGCACCATTCCTTTGTGTTCTTGCCATACTGCACAACCCATTTGCCTCAAGTAAAAGAATCTACTAGAGGTACTTTACCTGACCTGAGGGTGACCTTTGGTCTGAAGTGATAGAACTAAGTAGTCACCTATCAGAATATCAAGGTGAAATCATGATGATATATTGTGATGATACCTTGCTGTTCGGGTATCAAACATGTTTCAGGCCTAGGCCTCAGTTCTCCTAGTGGTTTTGTTCCATTCTTAATACTGAAATATTGCTGATTGATGTTGAATTTGCTTCAGCAGCTAATTTCAAAATAAGCTTAGCCTCAACTATCTGGGTTCACAGTGTCACCACCAACAAGAACTATGCTGGATCACCTTCTCAATTGGCAAAACTTGACGACTGTAAGGCACGTTATGGATTCATCTGGAAGTTTTCCATTAAACAATCTTTCTGCTTTGGTTGTGGCCTTATCTTCAAGATGAGTCACAACTCCCTGCAGCTCCAGAAATGTGTTGAGGTGCTGAGAGATGTTATCTGAGATAAGGGGACATCAAGAACTCCCCGTCTTGCAAAACCCGACTTCAGTCTCAGTAATGCCTATAAGCACACATACAGGGCTACCTTGGTTTATCTGGAGAGAAGATCACCTACAGCAGGAGAATTACACAGATCCTTTTAAAAGCCCAAACCAGATCAAACCTCAGCTGCTATAGTCTGTGACACAGATCTGCAGACAGCCATGCTAGACAAATCTTTAACTTCTCACATTCCTGACATACTCTGTCACAGTCTGAATTTGCCTACTCAGTTTCTGCCATCTGCAAGCCACCTGATATCCACCTACCCAAATCATCAAATGTTGTGGGTTTATTTGTGTTCCCCCCTCTTTGATGCAAGTGCTTCTCAGAGTCGGTGCGATTCAATAATGCTGCTACAGAGGCCAGTCATACCCCTTTTACCTCAGACAGCCCTTGAACAGAAAAAGGGATAAACACCTGTCATCAGCCCCATAGCAGGAGACACATTATCCTCTTTGCATGCATTTCCCACACAGAAGCAGCTGCAAGTCATACAAGGCAGTAGCACAGGCGGCAAGACACATTCCAGATGAGGAGCTTCTTCCCTATCTCTCCCTAAAGTAGCAAAACTTTGGCAAATCTTTACATTTATACTTGGAACGTTGTCTTGTCCCACTCAGTGGGCAATGAGGGAGGTGAATTGAGGCACATAATAACCAGGCTCTTACAAACATCAGCAATATGTCAGGGTTTAGGTAAAGTAAGAAACACAGTTTAATAATTAGTTTTGGTAAGGAATCCTAGAACACCTGATGCCCAAAGTAATGGTTCAAAAGAGAAAACAACTTGTAGGAGGCATTTCAGAACAGTCTCAAATGAGGCCAAACAGTTTTGTTATACCTTATGCTGATCTACATTTAGCTTAATGGCCTTAACAAAAATTCTTATAGCTTCTCACTCCACTTCCAGATAAACTCCCACAGATAGCAGCCAGAATGAGATCCCTACCAAGAACCATAACTCCACGGAACTTTGCCAACAGGGATGTGTCTCATTCAGCAAGCAACTACCTCCAACAGGTTCAGAGACCATTGAATCTAGTCCACAGAAAGTGTATGAGTGGGAGAAAAAAAAGTGCAGAAAGGTCAAGAAATTGTAATTTTATCAGTGAACAGGTAAGAGGAGCTAAAGTCAGATTTCTCAGTTTTAAGATTACCCTACTGAGGGAAACCAGCCCTTTGGTGGTATTTGTTACATGCCACAAGTGAGTCACCAAAACCCTGCAAAACATTTATTAGACAAAAACCCATTTATACAGCCACACGAGGTAGCCTAAAAAGCCATGACAGGCGCAGAATCACTCGGCTGCCTCAGGAGAAGCACCCTAAGGAGTAACCCAACTGCGGCCCTGGAGCGGGACCACTGTCAGAGACTGGCGGCCGACATTTTTCACTCCAGACCCAACGGCCCCGGAGTTTGCCGAGGAGCCAGCGGCCGGCAGGAGGGGCACGGA
>VWZY01004312.1:26982-55023 GCA_013399075.1 Chloroceryle aenea
GCTTAGCTCCAGCTTCTCCCCCCCAGCACCCCAAAGTCCTTCTCCCCAGGGCTCTCTCCAGCCCTTCACCCCCAGCCTGGGCTGACCCCAGTGGTTGCCCCAACCCAGGTTCAGGATCTTGCACTCAAGCTTATCCATGTCCCTCTGGATGGCATCCCATTCCTCAGGCATGTCCACTGTAGCACTCAGTGTTATCTGCAAACTTGCTGAGGGTGCATTTGATCCCACTCTGTAATGGCTGAAGGTATTAAAGCAGCACGGGTTCCATTATGGACCCCTGAGGGACAGTGGGCTGGGAGCAGAGCACAGCACTGTCCTGTCCTCTGTTCTCCAGGTGTTTTGAGCTCTCCATCTTTTCAACTGAAGGAGCTGCCCCCCTGGGTGCTTGGTTGCCGTGAACTTTTCTTAAATTTAGGCCTTAAAAGCATCTGAGAAACTGCATGGAACAGCCAGGTGAAGATAAGGAAGGTTGTGCTTCCTCAGAATCATGAGTTAGGTGCTGTACTGTAGTGGGAAGGTGATTTCCATTCATCATACTTTGAGCTGCCTGTTTGTGGACCTATGGAGATGCAGTTATGGCCAGAGATCCTTTCTCTTCATGGAGCTCGAGCCATGGTGGATATTCTTGTCAAACATGAAAATCCACAACTGATACACAAGAATTTGCTCTTAAAAGCAATTTTGATTTTTTTAAGAGCATCCATTTGAAAACATATCAGACTAAATAATGAATTTACTGTCTTGAGGGGCTCTGTCAGCTTGTATTTCTAAACATGTAATGATTTGTAGGTTACTTTTTATGGGGAGGAGAAAGGGGAGATCGCAGGCTCAAAACCAGTACCATTTGGCATTTTTTTAATGCCCGTATTGTGATTGAGAGTCACAGCTGTAACCATGAGTAAGTGAAATTCAGCACTGGAATTAGTTGGTAGTTTGGTTTGTTTGTTTGTTTGTTTTTTTCTCCCCCCCCCTCTAGATTTCCATTCTGATCAATATAGAAGGACACTAACCTGTCAAAAATGGCTGATTTAACCAAGACAGAAGAGCCAGAAGGAGAGAAGAGATTGGATGAAGAAGTAGAGAAAACACCTTGTACTTCAGAGGCAGATTCAGGTGTTGGGTGGCAAGGAGACAGTTCAACTTCGGGTACAGAGCACTCTGCTGAAAATGAAAAAGCTGACAGTGGTGCTAAGGTTGACAGAGCAAAGAGGAATAATTTAGATCCTGGAGATGAACTGCCGCAGAAATTGGTGAGTATCTTTTATTTTATGTTCAAATCGTTGCTTCAAAGCTTTATCTCAAGTAAAGATAGAAAATATTTATGCTGAACGTATGGAACCAGCAAGAAACACCAAATGTCAAAGTTTATGGGTAGCTCCCTAGTAAAATAACAGGTGCAGAAAGTTGTGTTTGGCTACACAAAAGAGAGAGAGAGATAGTAATTAGTGTCAAGAAAACTGATCTCAGCACATGCTCAGTTGATTTCTAAGGCTGTTGTTCCATTGTCTTCGTGGTAGCAATCTGGTAAAATAGGGAAGGGTTTACTGGCATTGGTCCAAGTCCCCTATCTTGAATTCATCTGTTTTGTTTGTTAGTAGAGTTATCTCTGCGTGGGAGGTTCTTCCATAAGACGTTTTTGTCTTTTAATTTCATCACTTTATCATATAATTCAGAAAATGACAAACTGCATCCTCTGTGATATAATTTCAGTATGATTTCTTAGGAGTGTGAGGTACTGCTAGCTTTATAAATGCTTGCTTTTCTCTTTTTTTTTTTTAAGACTGCATGAATAGCTGAAAATATTTGATCTTTTCACAGGGAGAATGAAAATGGTCATGTTTTATATGATGCTGTCCTTTATTATGTATGAGCTTGTTAGAAACTTGACTTGGCAGTGCTGGTGTAACAGCTGGACTTGATATTAAAGGTCTCTTCCAACAAAAACAACTCTCTGATTCTAAACTGGGGCTTTAATATCCAGTCTAATTGTGACCTTTTGGTATATTTATCATTTGAAAATGCCTTTGACTTGTTTTGTTTCTTCGTTCAGAATTTTTCCAGGGTTAATTTATGTCTAAGCAGTCTGGTAAAATAGAGGGTGCCCTTTGTTGTGGCAGAAACATTATTAATCCTTTCATCTTTTTAATAAGGTGGTTCTGGGATAGATGGGTCAGAAATACATTGGTTTTGTTTAGCTTGAGGCTGTAGAAGGTGATTGCTCTGAATGCAGCTGCCAGGGTCTAGATGTTCTTGCTGATGGCTGTCTGCAACTGTGCTTGCAGCAGCTGTGGTCATGGGTTGTATGAATACGTCCCCCACACTTGTCAAAGTCAGCTGTTCTAGCTTATGTCACCTTCAGTGGCCATTCAGGGAGCCATCTGTGCTTATCCTAAAAAAGACTAGAAATGGTCCAAATATTTGTCGTTCTCATCAGCCAAGTTTGGTAATAAACAGATGATGGGATCATAGAGATTCCAGACAAGTATGTCTGCCTTCATTCTTAAGGTTACCCAAATTATATGAAGAAGTCATGTAGTATATTGAAGTCAGTCAAACCTTTTATTACCTTGAGGAACTGCCTTGAATATATATTTGAGTAATAAGATATCAGGATATTAACTTTTGTAGTCAACTGTCAGGAATGTTTTTAATTGCTGGGCGAGTTCATCCTGGCTGGAGCTTTGTAGCATGTTTGTGGGTTTTAACTGAGAATCCATCATTCTGATTTGTACTGCTACTTCAAACACTTGTGAGTCTCACAGAATTTGTGTTGGTTCTCTGTGTTCTGTTACTCTGTATTTCTTTTGTAATTTATTTTAATTTCACATACATAACTGAAGATCATATTCAAGGTGAAGTGTTAGGAGCATAATATCTGGCTGTGGACTCCTTCTCTGTCACACTGGAGCATTTACAGTTAAGGCTGAACTAGAGATATTTTTTTGCAGCTAACTTATACATTAAGTGGGATATGTTGTCAAGTCATTTTTCTCATTCCTTTACCATGGTCTGTTTAAAGCTCTGGCAGTGGCATCATCTGTTCAGGGCTAGTTGGCATTTTGGTTAAGCTGGCAGTTTGTATACTTCTTTAAACAGTGCATTCTTGAAATAGGATTTTTGGAGATGCTTCGAGTTCCTCAAGAAGGAGCATTCTCTTCTTCAATCTCAGGCTTCAGAGGAATAAACTGATTCTTGGAGAGTGCTAGAGAACTATAAGTTAAGTGTTTCTGTGAAGGAAAGATTCTGGGCATCGCCCATCGGAAAGTATTTGGTCTTACTGAAAAGAGACTTTAAATTTCTAGGAGTTGTCTGTAATAATTCAAGCACTGACATCAGTACCAGGACAGAGGAAATGTTTATATATACACATAATGATGGTGCTATTCATAATGCTACTTATTTGCTTTCTCAAATCATATCTTTTGATTACATGAAGAAGTACTGAAGAAAATTCACAGCTTGAAATCTCTTCCTTCCCTCATTTCTACAGCATGTGACAGGAGGTGGGCAAGCAGTAGCTGCACATTATAATGAACTTCAAGAGGTTGGACTGGAAAAACGTAGCCAGTCTCGCATATTCTACCTCCGAAACTTTAATAATTGGACGAAGAGCGTCCTCATTGGTAAGCTTCCTTAGTTGATTGCTTAGGTTTTAATAAAAACTAATTTTTGTATCAAAATGTAACTTTCTTTTTTGCTTTCTGGTGTTGATTATGGAACTTTTTGTCTCTTAGTACAGAGTAAGACTTTCAAGTGCAATAGAATACCTATATTTATTTTTATTTTGAGTGTCTGTGATAGTATTTGGTATTGTTGGAGAGCCAAATATATGCTAAAGTTTTAAAGATCAACTGACCTGAAAACTAGAAAAAGTTTATACTGGAAACTGTTCTTCATGACCTGTTTAAAAGGAAAGATACAGCTTTAAATCATAAACAGTCTATCTGTTCTTGTTAGGTTGAGCTGTTCTTGTTATATGAATCTAGCTCAAAGAATCTCTTAGCCCTTTTCCCAAAGCAGTCCATTCTCAGGTCTTGATAAAGCAATTCTGCAGGAAACTTGATCAGATAAATATTGTCATTATTTCCCATAGCAGTTTAAAAGCTAAAAAACTAAAGGATGAAATTCTTTAAGAATCAGCAGCTTTTTATAAAAGGCAAAGTCTGCTGTCCCACAGATTTATTCCAAAGCGTGGAAACAAAGCCATCAGCTATCTGCAAACAAAGAAAAGAATTATCAGCACAGCATTCCTGGAGGGGAATCTATGCCAGGAGATGTTTGCACTGTTTGTCTTAGCACACTGGTTTTGGTTGTGTTGTCTCAGAGCAGTTAGAAGCAACATTTATATAAAGGTGTTCCTGAAGCCTGTGTCAGAGCCTTTCTGTCACGCTGAATTTCAGCAGTGTGGTGTTGTAGCAGTTGTAGCAAAACATGTTTCATGTCTCTTCCTGTGAAGACAAGTTGCTGGCATGCTGATGGGTTTTGCATAATATGCCAACATCAGTCAGAGCAGAGATAATCTAGGCAGAGTGGAGATAGAAATGAAACTGGTTATCTGTAGGGTAAGATGACAGCAAACAAGTAGCTGACTCTATCCCAAGGCCTAGGAGAGCGAGTGGAAAACTTTGGACAGTTTTGTAACGTGACCACAAGGAAATCTCATGGCTGATACATTTAATTGCCTTTTACTTTTCTGCAAAAGGCTTTCCTGTTCTGTCAAATAACATCTGCCTCCATTGTAATGGTGATGAAAGGGAGCCCAGTTTCCCTATCACACACAGGGCGATGTGCAGGTTTTGCCCTTGTCTGCCAGAGCTCCAATCCCATGACATGCAAAATATGTTAAGCACAGAAAATATTCATTATCTTCTCCATAGTTTTAACAGTTTGTGGTTCCTTTCGTTAGTAGTTCCTATAAAAAGATGTTTAAGTCTATAATGTTAAGAAGACTTACAGGTAAAGTAAATTCTGAGATGTTTTAAAATTCTCAAACCCTTTAGGCTCCTCTGGACAATACATGTGAACTACAGAGACCTGTGTATGTGTTCTCCCTTCTTATTTTTCTAGGTGAATTTATAGACCGGGTACGCCAGAAAAAGAACGATATAACTGTTCTGGATCTAGGATGTGGCAAAGGGGGAGACTTACTGAAATGGAAAAAAGGCAGAATTAAAAAACTTGTTTGTACTGGTAAGAAGCCACAATAACTTTCTGGGGAAAGTATGTCAGTGTTTTACAGGCAAAGCAAACACATCCCCCTCCAGTCTTTTATATTTTCCTTTTCTTAGTAAGTCCAAGAATGCAATGCTACACCTTCTATCAAAATGTCATCTTTTTTTTTAACCCAAAGGCATCCACTTGATTGCCAGCATAAATAGAAGAACCATTGATTGTGTAATTAACTTTCAGTTCAACTCGCAAATAAAAATGAATATCACTAAAGAAACACAAAATTGCCACAGATTGTCTTGGGGAAAAAGTACTGTACATTTTTTCATTTTGTGTCTTTTTCTCTCATATCTTGTAGTACTTTTAACTGTACTGAAAACACAGAGAAGAGTTGCATTTAAAAAACCCCCAAACCAAGCCAAATAAACCCTACAATGTTGTGACAAAAAATGGTCCTTGGGTGTTAGTCAACTGAAACTTTTCAGACATGCAAAGGGGAAGAGTTTAAAGCTGACTAAAAAATATCTTCCATTTAAATAGTTTGCTTAGATGTTGAGAGGGAGATACAATCTTCCCTTTCCCCAAAAAGCCTCCCAAAGATACTCCGAGGAAGTATTACTTAGCATCCAGTTTAAATTTGAAGTTGAAATTACATATAATGCCTTTAGTGGGAATTATTCTGGGTACTCTACACTTTACAGCTCTTTCTTGCCTTTTTCAGTTGGCAATCTTCAAACACAGTGAATTAATTTATTTACAAAGTTTATTGTATATTGTGCAAACTGAACTACTCACTGAAACTCAGCACCTGAGAGAGGAATAGTCTTAAAAAGAAAATTAAAAAAAAAATTCCCATGATGTGACATATCAGCATGTAGCAGAAATAATTGCATTTCAACATCTTGTATATTTGTAAGAAGATGAGGAGCTTTCTGTACTGTTTGAGAAACCCTGGGAACTGAACTGTTTTTGCCAATGCACTCAATGCTGACAGCAGTTAGTGTCAATCACCTAGTACCCATCACTTGAACTTTTGGAGGCTTTCTTTGCACTTTTGACAATGGGAGCTTTTTCTATTCTTCAGATTCCAGCTTTTGCCTTGAAGTAAAGACTGAAAATGACAAATAATTATAATCCTGAACACTTCCTGCAAATTAAATTCCTCTTCTACAAATCAGAAATGAAAATGTTTGTTCCCCTCAGCGTAACTGAAGAGCCACTTTTATCCCTGCCGTAACGAGTCTGCTGTGTTCCAGTAATCATGCCAGTTTTCTGGTCTAGGGAGCAGTTTACATACTGTTTTTTTCTTCATTTCTCTCTCCATGTGTAGATATTGCTGACATTTCTGTGCAGCAGTGCAAGCAGCGGTATGAAGACATGAAAGCCCGATGTCGTTACAACGAACGTATTTTTGATGCAGAATTTATACAAGCAGATAGCACCAAGGTATAATTCCATGCTTTGTAGTATTTTTGAGATTTAATGTTCTGTTGTTAAGTGAGCATAGGAAGCGATAGTGGTGCTGTAGTATTTTGGGTGTATATATTTTGAAGATGAGATTGTTGGAGTGTTAGGAAAATGAGCCATATGGGTTGCTGAAAAGCTGCCTAAGATGTAATTAAATGTGTTTTGTTACTGTTTTACAGTCTAACATTCTTGAAGCCTGAATGTTGGGTTGTTTTTTGAATAATAAATCTGATGCTTTCAGTTTCTTTCATGGGATGAGGGGAAGGGAATGACTACTTAGCTCTGGAGTTCTGGGAGGCAGGATGGGATGTTGGAAAGGGTCTAGAAAACATGTCTTATGAGGAGCAGCTGAGGGACCTTGAGTTGTCCAGCCTGGAGAAAAGGAGGCTCATCACTCTCAACAACTGCCTGACAGGAGGTTGGAGACAGGTGGGGTCAGTCTCTTCTCAAGGAACAAGTGACAGGACAAGAGAAAATAACCTCAAATTGCCCCAGGGAAGTTTAGGTTGAACATTAGGAAGAAATTTATTCATATAAAATGTTGTCAAGCCCTGGCACAGGCTGCCCAGGGCAGTGGTGGAGTCCCCATCCCTGGAGGTATTTAAAAGCTGTGATGATGTGGTGCTGAGGGACATGGTTTAGTGGTGGACTTGGTAGTGCTGGGTTAATGGTGGAACTTGATGATGTTAAAGGTCTCCTCCAACCAAAACAATTCTATTAAACTACCTTGGTGACTATGTTTTTATGCCTGAATGAATAAGAGATGTTTTCTGATTTGACATGCACATTTTGCTTATCCCATTTTTTTGTTTGTTTTGTTTTTGTTTTATTTTTTAGCAGCACTTTACTATAATTGTAGAATGGCAGGGTTTGGAAGGGATCTCTGGAGAGCCAAGGCTTAGGAGCCAGTCTCTTAATCAGCACTGCCTTTGCTTCCTAGAAATGCAGGGTGAGAGAGCCCTGTTGATGCAGGCTGAGGGACAGAGCCTTCCTCGTTCCAGCAGATCTATGGAAAGGCTGAACCTGTTCNTCAGTTTCTTTCATGGGATGAGGGGAAGGGAATGACTACTTGGCTCTGGAGTTCTGGGAGGCAGGATGGGACGTTGGAAAGGGTCTAGAAAACATGTCTTATGAGGAGCAGCNCAGCCTTGCCAGAAGCATTGTTCACTTAAATTCATGATTGCCTCTGTTTCTCCTGAGGAATAGAGTCTGTTGCAGGTTCCAGGTAATCTCTCTTGGTTCAGAATTAGGAGAGTCTTGGCCAGGAAAGAAAGTGATATTTTCATGTTGCTGTCACCGTTTAGTCATGTAGTTTCTGTTGTGTGCTCTATTCTGTCTGTCCATGCACACAAAAGTTCATCTCCCTGACTTTGTACCTCTGTCGTCTGTTATATTTAGTGCAAAATCTTATTCTCACAGCTTGTCTAATTCCACCCACCACTGTTTCTCAGTTTTGTGTATCTGTCTTTCTCAAGATGCGGAAGGGCAGTAAACGAACAGATAAAATTGCTGTAGGTATGTGAAGTGTCCATTTTTATCTTGCCAAATACAGAACATTGACAGAATGTGGCATGGACTGGTAAAGTCTGTGAGTGGGTGGATAGGAAGTCCAGGAGAGAAGAGAAGCTCAGGTAGAATCTTAAGTATGAAATAGCTACAGCTACATATGTTAAATATGAAACATATCCTGGGCCTTGGGGAGAGCTTGTGTGTTCCTGTTATTTATGGGGACTACTGGTATTGTATAAAAGAAACACAAGCAAGGAGAGACAGAGAACTGCAGAGTACAGGGTCAAACTGTGGTAAGCTTTAACCTGACAAATTTCAAGGGCTCCCAAGTTCTTCAGAGTTATTGGTTACTTGGTCTGTGTTGGGAAGGAGTATATTGATACACAATGTATACATGTGTGGGAGAATACAGACAAATACATCCCCTCCTCCTCTCAATTATATGTTCAATAGGTCAGTTGTCATTACAGAGATTTAGTAAACTGAAAATTAATTTTATTCTAATAGTTGTTTCCAGCTAAATAATGGCCAGTTATAAACCCTCAGTGGTAAAATATCTCTGGAAACTATTAGGTAACTAAGCCTGGGGTTTGGCCTTTCAGGTGTAGTCGTGTCACTAGAAAACATGAAAAGAATTTGAGGACGTGATAGCTTTGAACTATGTGTGTGTATTCTTGTTTCCAAATTTTCTGTATGGTTTTCTCTGTAGCAGAGGACTTTTTCTAGCTCAACTTTTTCGTCTTGTTCTTGTTGAACTTGTGAAGGAAAGGGGCCTGAATGGAAAAACTTCAAATATTATGGGAGTGGTGCATTTGTTGGAAGATTTAAGTGAATCGTGCTTGTTTCTGTAGCTATTGCTACTTTTTTTTTTCTTTTTAATCTATTTCAGGATCTCTTGTCTTCCAAATACAACGATCCAGAGATGCGCTTTGACATTTGCAGCTGTCAGTTTGTTTACCATTACTCATTTGAGACATACGAGCAGGCTGACATGATGCTTAAAAACGCTTGTGGGAACCTCTCTCCTGGAGGGTATTTCATTGGCACAACTCCAAATAGCTTCGAACTTGTGTAAGTACTTTTATATGGTGTTAGTTTTTCAAAAGTCTGCAAAGCATTCTTAAGTGATAATCATTCTTACAGTGCTTGGTTTTGTTTGTGCAAGCAAAAGTCAGGTTTGTGTAACTGTTTTGGGTTCTAGTCGGGAAAATCTCACTCGTGAACTTGAGTCACACAGGTAAACCTGTACTAACACTTCTCTTGCACCCATGGCTCTGTTGGTGTATATATGACTGTGTGTATGGGTATATCTTCATACATACACCCTCTGTAGTGACTGAAATAGTGGCAAAATTGCCACAACCTGGGGAGTCACTGTCAGGGTTTCTCTGTGGTTGTTCCAAAAAGCCTGGCTGTGTCTGTGCTAAAGGTTAATTTTCTAGGTCAGTTGAGTCCTTAGTGTGTTGTATAGGAATGATAAAATGTTAAAACCTAGCATGCTGCTTCTCTCTCTTTCATTGTTTTGGTGCCTTATCAGATAAGGGAGGTGGGAGATTAGAGGTTGATAATGCTGTAGTACTGGGAGAAACACTTCAAGGCCTCTTATGCATAGTTGTTTTCTCTGTCTGACAAATTAAAATGTGGTCAGTTAATGTTTGTTTGTCTCTTTTTATAGAAAACGACTTGAAGCTTCAGAAGCAAATTCATTTGGGAATGAGGTGTACAGTGTAAAATTTGAAAAGAAGGGAGAATATCCCTTGTTTGGCTGCAAGTATGATTTCCACTTAGAAGAAGTAGTTGATGTCCCTGAGTTCTTGGTTTACTTTCCATTACTGGAAGAGTAAGTTGAGTTTTGAATTCATCATGCAGGGAAAGCTGTGAAACATTAAGCATTTTAGTTTGTGCGTCATTGCATAGTACTTGTGGAAAATGATATTTTGGCTTTCTTACTGTATTTTTCAGTTCTTCACTTTCTGTTCTTACTCCAAACATAGAGATTTCTTCCATTTCCATGCACAACTGTAATCTGTCCATTGCACTTGGTTGAAGGTGCTCTGGTCAGAAGCTGTGAAGATTCAGCTAGACCTCGCACAAGAATTTATTTGATATGGTGGATCTGTCAGCAAACCTTTAGTGCTGTCAACTTCTTCAGTCTTTTTGGGGGATTTCATTCTACCTTTCTCTAGTCCTTCAACAAGCCACCTCCTACATCCTTTTCATCGTGGTGCCTCTTTCTTGTCTTTACAACTTTCTTGTTTGTAGGAATTTTCTTAAGGCTTTTTTCTTCCTCTAAATCCTCTTCACTCGTGAGCATATGTTTGACTGTTACCCTCTCTGTGAATTCAGATTTGCTTTTCTCATCCCATCTCCTAAGGCACAGACAAAAGTTTCCATGTTGGGATTTTTCCTGCCAGTCAAGCTGAATACAGTTGTTGAAGAATATTAAGCTTTTCTCTTTAAACCTGTATATTTTCAGACACTTCTCTGTAAAAAATACGAGCATCTGTCAGTGACACCTGTATCTTCAGTGTTGTATGACCCCAGTGTCTATATATAATTAGATGTAAGGCATAAATCTAATAGAGGTTCTAAAAATATAGACATGATATCTGACATGACACAGTGATGATACTGCAGGGAAATTAGTGTAGTCTATCTGGAACATCAAATGGAACTTAATTCAGTGTATTGGGTGAAGAGATGTTTTTCTATTAATGTTTTTTGTCTGTTTCATTTAAATACCATTTTAAATCTCATTAATTATTTGTGCAATAATTGAAATTCCTGTTGTGACCATTGTGGAACTAATTAAGGGCTACTGATGGAAGAACTAAAATCCTAGTTTTTTTATCTAAGTGACTTTACTAAAAAGGAAAAACATTCTAGAAAGAGTGTAATCCTAGTGAACACCATAAGATGTCACTGTGGCTTAAAATTGTTCTTTGAAAAGAAAACTACAATAATTTTGTGGCTTCCCTAATGAAGCTTATTATTTTGACAGAATGGCAAAGAAGCATGGTATGAAATTAGTCTACAAAATGACATTTCGGGAATTCTACGAAGAAAAAATCAAGAATGATGAGCATAAAATGCTGCTAAGGAGAATGCAAGCCTTGGAGGTGAATATGGATTTAACTTCTTTACTTAAATAGCATTTTAAATCTCATTAATTATTTCTGCAATAATTGAAATGCCTGTTGTGAGCATTGTGCAACTAATTAAGGACTACTGATGGAAGGACTAAAATCCTTGTGGCTGAAAGGGCGACTGTGGTGGGTTGACCTTGAGTGGCTGCCAGACACCCACCAACCTGCTCTCTTGTTCCCTCTTTCCAACATGATAGGGGGATAAAAATAAGAAAAAGCCTGGTGGTTAAGATAAAGGCAAGGAGATTGCTTAGCAATTACCATTGTGGGCAAGACAGATTAAACTGGGAGATGGTTAATTTAATTTGTTGCAATTTTTTTTAAAAAAGGGTAGGATTGTGAGAAGCAAAATGAAACCTAAAAACACCTTTGCCTCACCCACTCCTTGTTTCCAGGTTCAGGTTCACTGCTTTACTCCTGACCTTTTGATCTCTCCCTGCCCTGCAGCACAGGGGGATGGAGAATGGAGGTTGTAGTCAGTCCATAGCATTATAGTCAGTCTCTGCTTCTCCTTCCACCTCATGCTTTTGCCATGGTCCAGCCTGGGTCCCTCCAGTGGGATACAGCCCTTCACAAACTGCTCGAAATGTGCGTTCTCCGTGTGATCCTTCAGGAACAGGCTGCTCCAGCATGCGTTGGTTCCTCACGGGGATTGCACCTCTGACAGAAAATACACTCCTGGTTGGGTTCTTCTCCACAGGCCACGGCTCCTACCAGGAGCTTGCCCCTGTGTGGTCTCTCCACATGCTGCAGCTTACTTCAGGGCATGCCCACCTGCTCTGTCGTGGGGTCCTCCACAGGCTGCTCTGCTGTGGATCCCCATGGGCTGCAGGGATCAACCTGCCTCACCATGGTATTCACCACAGGCTGCCAGGGAATCTCTGCTCTGGTGGCTGGAGCTCCTGCTCCTTTTCTGGCCTTGTTTTCTTCAGAGTAGTTTCGTGTTTTTTCCTTGTTCCTCTCACAGCAGTTTGCACAAGAATCCTGTCTGGTGTCAGTGGTAACCATCATCCATTTCTTCCTCAGCAGAGAGACTGAAAGCTGGATCTTTGTGCAAGGAATATCGATTGAAAAGATAGAAAGTAATCTTTGTAGGAATAAAAGGACAGGCTGTGTTTGTAGAAAAAATGGTACTTAACTGTAACTGACCTTAGGTTTTTGCCCAACTATTTCTGCTATTTTTTTCTCCTCGGGCTTCTGTCCTGGATGACTTCAGCAGCTTCAGAGCAGCTTTTCAATGCCATCTCTGAGGCTTTGGTTTTACTTACTTTTCTGTGCTTCCCTCCTCCCTCAAACAGTAGAATTTTTCAGCGTGAAACTGTCAAGTCAAGTATCTGGTGATATATTAAACTGTCATATGGGCTGCAGGTGGACTTGACTGTCCTTATTGACTCTTAAGAGCAATGATGCTTTGTATGGGCTCACATTGCCAGTAGTCTAGCTTTGAAGAATCAGTTGTATACTTGTGTTATGGCTCCTGGGTGTTATTGAAGCATTTTAAGCATCCTGCTTGAAATGGTTTTCTTTTTTGAGTTGCTTTTTTTTTTTTTTAGTACTTCTGTTTAAGAACTGCTGGTTTGTTCAGCTGCTGTTCTGTAGGAAGCTGTCTCTAGGTAATACAGTGAGTTGTACGCAGAGGGTGATTTTTGTAGTTTGTTTCCCCTGGTTTGGAAGCATAAGGATAAAAGTTAACTTATAAATCCTGGCTGTTGATTTTTTTGGGGAAGTAGGGAATATCAAATCTAATCTTGTAGGTGCTATAAGGAACAGATCTAAATTTAAGATCCTCTTAATAATTGCTGACCTCTGTTCTTAGATTGTGTCAAACCCTTGACTGATGTGATTAATGTGTCTTATTATGCAATTAACATTTAATCCTACTTTTTTTCTGTGTTCTTCAGCCATATTCTACATTTGGTGATTCCAGGCATGTTTCTGATAAACCTGAAGATTATGAGCATGCAAAAGAGTTCATCAAAGATGGCAAAGCCAAGTTACCATTGGTAAGTTCCCTCTTATTTCACTAGAGCAAATGGTGTCTAAAATTCAGGTCCTGATCTCTCATATGTGTGGTCCCTTCTTCATTTCAACTGTAATGAAATTGGTATGAATGTCTCTGTGCACATGAAAGGTCATAGAGCTGCAGGGCTGAGGAGCTCATCTAATCTATACCCTATACTCTTTACTTAATTTGCTAACTGTTAATGGATTTATAATAATGCAAAAGGAGAAGGGTATTTTGCCATCTTCCTTGGCAGCTATTCTAAAAGTTCTTCTTAGCTTGAAGAATTTTACTTTTCTGGACCTTTACACTACTGATTTATAGCTTTGATTTTCTTTTAAAAAAGAAAAATTTTAAAAAAAGGAAAGTTGGAAACTTTCTTCATAATGTTTTATGTATTTGAAATCTTAAATACTCTTTTCCTATTGTCTTGTGGGGTGAAGATCCAGCTCCCCTTTTTTCACATAGCTTCTAGAATTAGACTGGTCCTATATGCATAAAACTAAATCTATTCCACCCTTGATTTAATTAAAATATGGTATTCTGTTTACATGCTGGAAGCAAAAGAAACTTTCCTTGTGATTATTGTAATCTTACCTTATACAAAATTTAGTCTGCTATCCTGACACACACTTTCCTGCATTTCTCTTGTTTTGGCAGCTTGATTTATGACTTCAAAAATAAAAGAATACTGAAACGTCTTCAATGGAGGTCCTATTAGGTTTTAGATCAGTGGTCAAATTAATTACACTGTTTCTGCTTTTAGTCATGTCTTATAATGCTTTTGCTACCTTTCTGAGCTTGCTGTCTTTCTCCTATGAAGGATTTTCTTTCTTAGGAAGGTTTTTCTTTCTTCTGTTGTCCTGACAGTCCATGACAATGTTGGAGTTGTCTGCAGGTGATTTTCTCCCAGCCTTTCATTCTTCTCTACTGGTCTCAGGGTTTGGTGCACGGTGGACAGGAGCCTGCACAGCTGCTGTTCTGGGAAGTGAGCAGGAGGACAGGCAATGTCTGCTGTCACTTTTAACAAGAAACTGCTGCCTTTGGCTATTGCCTCCTCATCTGTAGCTGGACTACATATTTAGAGCAGCATGTAGCTGTGTGTTTTCCTTCTCTCTGTGCAGTTGGGGAGCCAGGCTGGATGGAAACCTCACAAAGGCCTGATTTAAACTCACTGTTGATGATGAATGGCTCCTGATAAGCAATGTTGGCTCTTTCAGTCTGAGTTTTAGGTTGTCTTTATGTGTTGAGGCTCTTTGATAAGAGACAATAAAAACCAGAGACTAGTTAAAGATTGTAGTTTTAGTAAAATCATATACAGTTACTGATAGATGATGATGTATTTCATTGTCAAAGACAGAGCATGAGGCTGGTCAGCTTGAAGTTTCCAGTTCCTTATCATCCTAGTTATTGGAGTAGTAAGTATCTGTGGTCTAGTAATGCTCTTCTTGTCCCTAAACAGCCAGCCAATGTGAGCGGATAGAAGCTGTCTGTGAAAGATTGATTATCCCAAGGTGAATTGGTAATATATTGTTTCCCTCTTTTATTTTGTTGTTGTTGTTGAAACTGTTTTTGTTTTCTTTTTGTCACCTTCTAGGGAACCTTGAGTAAATCTGAATGGGAAGCAACAAGTGAGTATTGTGTTGAAAACTCATCTTACTGTCTGAATGACTCACAAGGAAAATGTGTAAAATAAGCCTGGTGGTTATGGAACAAAATCCAACTTGGCAATCTCTCTTTCTTGTTGAGTTTTTGTGATGGTGTTCTGTAACTTCTTTCTACCCAAGTCATTGATAATTTTACATTTATATCCAATGAGTTCAGTTCTGCCTGTTTGATATAAAATAATTTCTATTGAAGGTTTCTAGGGAGTTTTTGTTCTAACTTTGTCAGCATTTTTTTTTAAGCTTAAGGTCTCATTCCCAGGTTTCAAAGAAGATGCAGTACAACCTTTACAAAGGTTAAAGGAGAGTGAGGGGAAAAGAATGACATTTAAAATTACAAGCATAATTATTTCCTGTTTTCCTGTTCTTTTAGCTAATCATTATCCTTGTTGCAGCCATTCAGTACTTCAAGGGGAAAGATACACAAGAAAGATGGGGACAATCATTTTATCAGGGCCTGTTGGGACAGAACAAGGGATGATGGTTTTAAATTAAAAGAGAGGAGATTTAGACTGGAGAGAAGGAAGAAATGTTTTACACTGAGGGTGGTGAGACCCTGGCCCAGGTGTCCATAAATGTTCCCCATCCCTGGAAACATTTCAGGTGAGGTTGGCCAGGGCTCTGAGCAACCTGCTCTAGTTGCAGATGGCCCTGTTCAGTGCAGGGGGGTTGGACCAGATGAGCTTAAAGTCCCTTCCCACCCAAACCAGTCTGTGATTCTATGAAAAATAACAAGATTCTGTGTTACTCAAATGCCTATATATGTAGGTCATGCAGTGCACACATCTTAGTTTAGAGGGAAATGCATAAACTAGGTTGAAATTTTGCTAATTTTATTTAGCACACACTTTTGGGACCAAGTAGTTTGGGGAGGCCTTACTTAGGATGTATGAAAAGAGGATGCTGGTGTTAAAGGATTATTTTGCTGGCATTAGAAGATTAATTTATCAAGTTAGTGTTGCATTAATTGTATCAGCAGTATTTAAAATACATTGCTTTTGTGCATTCTTGGCTCTGGTGTGAAAACCAGTCTCAAACATGCTGGAGTTGAATGGTGGAGTTACTGGGAAACAGTAGCATATTTTAGATTTACAGAAATCTGTTAACAGGTTGTTTGGGCAGAGTATCAACCTGTTTACATTTTGAAAACTTAATCAACATGCAGAAGCTGAAACTTTAAATACTTCTATTTTCTTTTGTAGGTATTTACTTGGTATTTGCATTTGAGAAGCAACTGTGAAACTTCACCTCCTGGATTCAGCAAGAAGAGATCATGTCCATGTGCAAGTTGGAATGGTCAGAAATCCATTGTGGCAACTATTTTTTTATTTTTTATTTTTTAATTATCAGAAGTGTGCAGGACACTACCGAAAACTAGAGCAAGCTCATGATCCTGAGTTACATTGCCTGTCTGTGACAGATGGACTTGTGTGTGTATATATATATAAAGAAAGATTCTGAACCAGTCTTTTTACACATTTGTAAGCAATCTGCACGCTCTCAAAACTCACGTTTGACGTCTACACAACTTTACGTTAGAAACAAATGTTTTGTTAGTAGAGGTATGTTTGTGATTACAAGCCTGACCCTGCACTTCCTGAATTGATAGAAAATTGTTGGTTTTGATGGTGCAGAATGAGGGCCTAACTATTCTACTGCAGGGCTCAGTTAATTCCTAACGAGATACATTTAGACATATAGGGTATGTCTATATTGCTTGCAGAGCTAAGTGACAAATAATACATGGCTCAGTCTGAGTACCTCGTACTGTGCTCATGCCTGCAGTGTAAATCTACCTTAGTGGTACTCCAGGTGTAGTTTACATGGTGAAGTCCCATGATGTTCTCGTTTTTCGTGCTTGCTCAGACGTAGTGTCACTTTGTGGTGCTTTCAAGATTAAATAAGTTTGTTCTGTACAAAACTGCTCTGGAAGAACTTAGTTTCTAAAGTTTTAAGTCTCTACATTGTTTCTCCAGGTATGACTGTGTGGTATCAATAACAGCTACTGAACTTCAGTTATTGAACGTTTTCTATTGTATTAAAGACTCTCATGACTTTTTGGTAGTTTTAATGTCTCCTGAAACTTATTAGACAGACCTTAGGATGTGTTTCTTACTTGTTTCCTAAAATTCCAAATCAGCTCAGCAGAAGGACAAGCTCTTGGTGGTGATGGGGACCTCGTTGCAGACCTTAAAGCATTAGGAACATGGTCTCTTACTGGATCATGAACCAAGAGGAGCCTGTGTACTGTTTGAGGATACCAGAGATTACTCTGGGAGGGAGAGTTGTGTGTGTACACGTTCCCAAACTTGATCCAAATATTTTGTTTGGGACTGTAATCTGATGGTATCAGTAGGCAGAGCTGTGCCTAACTGCCCTCTGAGCTGCCCGTCAGTCCCTTAGAGCTGGCTGAGGGATTTCTGACATGGTGTTTACTCTGCACTCCACAGGCTTGTAGCCACCTGCTGCGGAGAGGCTGCAAGTGCTTAATGTTTTTTTCTCTCTGTGGGCTAACAGTAGCTGTTGGCTGCTGTGTGTTGGTGTAGCTTAGATAGAGACAAAATGCTGAAATGGTGGTGGTACAGGAGTGTTTGAAAACAAGCCTAAGAAAGAACATTTCTGTTACAGAGTTAAGTGTTCAAATTACTCGAGTTTGTTGTTTATTTGCCTTCTCCCTATAATTAGGTAATGTTCTTTCCTCTACCACTCCTGATTTTTTGGTGTGCTTGTTTTGTTTGTTGTATGGAACACCTCTAACCTTCACCACCACAGCAGAATCAGTCAGTTCTGCTGCTCAAACTATAAAAAAAAGTCTTTCTTGTCTGCTAGAATTAGTGCTCCTGAAACTAGGTGAAAAATGTTGACACTTAATAAGTGCTGAAGTGTTTCACTGAACTTCGTGTGCGTCAAAGGTAGTTTTGTTAGATTTCTTGTATCAAGTTTCATTTGAAAGTACATTGTCATGCTATTTTTGGAAGAAATCAGAAAAATAAAAAGAGAGGAAATACATGGGTGTCTCTTTCCTCTTTTAAGCAAATTTATACATCTCACAGAATCACATAATCACAAAATGGTAGAGGTAGGAAGGGCCCCTCTGGTGGTTGTCTGGTCCAACTCATGTTCTCCTACAGCCAGTTGCCCAGGACCATGTTGAAAGCACTTTTGAATATCCCCAAGGACAGAGAGCCCACAGCTTCCTAGGTAACCTCTGGCACTTCTCGGTCATCCTCACAGTGAAGAAGTGCTTCCTGATGTTCAGAAGGAATCTCCTGCATTCCAGTTTGTGCCCATTGCTTCTGGTCCTGTCACTGGACACCATGGGAAAGAACCTGGCTCTGTCCTCTTTGCACTCTCCCTTCAGGTATTTATAGATAATAATGAGGGTCCCCCTCTTAGCCCTTCCTTATAGAAGAGGTGCTTTACCCTACAAGAAAGCTGGGGAGGGGCTTTTTAGGCTGTTGGGCAGTGATAGGACTGGAGGGAATTGGATTAAAACTTGAGAGAGGTTGATCCAGGTCAGACATTAGGAAGAAGTTCTTCACCAGGAGGGTGGTGAGACACTAGAACAGGGTGCCCAGGGAGGTGGTGGAGGCCCCATCCTTGCAAAAGGCTGGACAGGGTTCTGAGCAACCTGATCTAGTGGGAGGTGTCCCTGCCGTTGGCAGGGGGATTAGAAGTAGATGATCCTAAGGCCCCTTCCAACCCTGATGATTCTGTGATCATCTTGGTGCTCCTTTGTTTTTATCAAGACTGGACCCACTATTTAGTGGCCTCCACCTGACTTTGTGCCACCAGTCACCACTTTGGGACTTGCTGCTTGGCCAGTCTGCCATCCACCTCACTGTCCATCCAAGACAGTGTTAAATGCCTCCCTGAGGTCAAGATAGACTGTATCTGCTGCTTGCCCCTCATCTACCAAGTTGGTATATAGTTTATCATAGAAATGTATCTGTTTAGTCAAAAGTTACTTCCCCCCAGTGAATCCTGGTGGACTATTGATGATATTCATATACCTGGAAATGGTTTCTAGGATCATAGAATTGTTCTGGTTGGAAAAGACTTTGAAGATCATCAAGTCTAACCCTTAACCCAGCACTGCCAGGTTACCACTAAACCATCTCATTCAGCACCACATCACAGCTTTGAAACCCATCCAGGGAAGGGGACTTCACCATTCCCCTGGGTATCCTGTTCCAGGCCTTGACATCCCTTTTGGGGAAAGAATTTTTTCCTGATAACCAACCTCAATCTCCCCCAGCTCAATTTGAGGCCATTTCTTCTTGTCCTGTCACTTGTTCCTTGGGAGAAGAGTCCAAACCCCCCTGGCTCCAACCTCCTCTCAGGGCGTTGTGGAGAGCCAGGAGGTCTCCCCTTGAGCCTCTTTTTCTCCAGGCTAAATAACCCCAGTTCCCTCAGCTGCTCCTCACCAGACTTGTGCTCTAGACCCTTCCCCAGCCTTCTTGCTGTTCTCTGGACATGCTCCAGCCCCCTTGCCCTTCTTTGAGTGAGAGGCCCAAGAGTGAACCCAGGATTTGAGGTGAACTTAATGAACATCTCAGTCCTTTGTGTTTTCCTTTTGAGTTACTTTAATAAATTACTTCCTCTTCTAATACCTAATTTTATTAAAAAGGAGTAATTTTGTGTTTTGTTCTAATTGCAAAACTGCATTTGTAAAGACTTTAAAACCAGACAGTTTAGGGAATGTTAACTTGGGTACCAATGAATTTACAACACCGGCAGGATAATCAAGGGGCTGATGCTAAATCCTGTTTTGTGATCCCCTTATCACCAAAGCAATAATACTTCTGGGGAGGAGAAAGGGCTTGTCTGATACCAAGCAGGATTAGCAGTAGTCTGTAACCTCAGTCCCCAGTGTTCTTGGTATGCTACAGATGAGAGCCACAGTCTGCACCGAGGTGAGGGAAGGGACCTCTCCATGAATGCAAACAAGCATCCTGCTTTTTCTCAAGTGTGAAGCACAAAAATCAGGTCATTTAAGTGCTGGAAGACACAGAGACAAGCATTGGAGTGGGTTTTGAACAAGAAACCTCCATATTTAAAGAAAAAGGTCTGGGATCTCTATCCTTGTGCTGATGACATGAATGCTGTGCACTGAACTAAAAGCTCTTCATGTAGGTCAGGTTTTTTTCAGATTCAGCATGACCGATGTGCTACTGCT
This sequence comes from Chloroceryle aenea, assembly GCA_013399075.1. NCBI lineage: Eukaryota > Metazoa > Chordata > Aves > Coraciiformes > Cerylidae > Chloroceryle > Chloroceryle aenea. Next base: position 47,119 of record VWZY01004312.1, read on the forward strand.
GGTGAAATGACTTTCCCTCAGCCTCCCTGGTAGCATCACCATCATCGATTTCTGTACTGCCCTGATTGTTCCTGTAGCTCAGAGACCATGTGTTCTCTCTGTCTTGTGATTGGCAGATTGAGGGAGGTTGAGGTCTCCCTTGTGAAACCCCCACCTGGAGTGCTGCATCCAGCTCTGGAGACCCCAACACAAGAAAGACATGGATCTGTTGAAGGGGGTCCAGAGGAGGCCATGGCAATGACCTGAGAGCTGGAACCCCCCTGCTGGGAGGGCAGGCTAGAGCAGAGAAGGCTCTGGGGAGACTTTCTGGTGGCCTTTCAAGACTTAAAGGGGGACTACAAGGAATTGGGGGAGGAGCTTTTTACAAAGGCTTGTATTGGCAGGACGAGGGGCAATGGCTTCAAACTGGAAGGGAGGAGACTTAGATCAGAAATGAGGAAGAGGGTATTCACACTGACGGTGGGGAGGCACTGGAACAGGGTGCCCAGGGAAATTGTGGATGCTCCATCACTGGATGTGTTCAAGATCAGGTTGGATGGGGCCTTGCACAACCTGCTCTAGTGGGAGGTGTCCATGCGCATGGCAGGGGGGTTAGAACTGGATGATCTTTAAATTCCCTTCCAACGTAATCCATTCTCTGTGAGGCAGAGCAAAGCTAACTCGAGAAATGTGGTTTTGATAAGTTAAAGGTCTTCTTATTGTGCACAAATGCCTTTTTAATGGAAGCTGACATCCTTTTTTTCATGTTATTAAAGCTGGTTCTCAACATTGGCATGTTTTTATTCACTTTTTTGTGTCTCCCAGGAATTGAAATTCATGTTCAGGGTAAGGTGTTTGAACATTTAAGGTCTGACTGATCTGTGCTGTTAAGAATTGAAGCCTAAGAAAATAATATTCTTTAAGTTCATGGGCCATATTCTTTTGACAGGCAGCTTCAGAGGAGTTGTGCTCTTGCTGAGCCTCCCAGTCTTGTCTGAACTCATACCACTTGTGTTTCTGACAGTCTGATAGAAGGGTGTGATTTTGCTCACCCTTAATTAATCACTTACTGCAATTAAACCTGAAATTTACTTCACTTAGCAGTGGAATGAACATCACCATGGGATTCAGAGTAACAATGCTCACATTTTCTGGACTCATACTTTCTCACTCCCACCAAGGTGCTTGGCTCTTCTTAACTTTGATGTCTTTTTCATTATCTTGGAATAAGATTACTCAGCTGATGATTTACTAGCTTCCAACCAATAACAGCTTCCTTCTCAGCTTTCACTCACTTCTTCTGACTTGACAGTGATGGAATTGTTCAGACTTTAGGCACAAGAACAATCCTTGTTTGCTGGTTTAAAATGGCAAAAAAATTCTCCATGACATAATAAGCACAAAGACATCCTTGGTTTATATATAAAAATATAGGTTTTAAATCTCTTATATTTATAGTCCAAGGAAACTGCTCCATGGAGTAGTAATTTTCTGGTAGCAGAATTATTCTGAGTTCTTTGGTCCAAGTAGTTCTTTTCTTTCTTTCTTTCTTCAGTTCCCTTGATTTTGACACCTGCCAGTGTACATCTGTGCAGAAGACAGCTGGGACTGAAGCCTGCTGCTTTATAAAAGAGCTGTGAGTGAGCTAAACAAATAACAATAATTACAGGCTTGGAAATTGTTGGCTTCCTTGCATAATTCATAAAACATTCAATTAAATGTTTCTTCAGCTAGAAGCAAATCACTGCTTCCTCTTAACAGCAGCCTTGAGGAAAAATTGGGCTGCCTGCAGTGTGTAGGGCTCCCTGCACCTTGAGTATGATGGTAAGGATTGTTGGACCTTTAAGAAACTGGGGTGACTGGGCTGAATGCTGTGAGTCTGAGCCCACAGGAGTCTTTTGGGCAAAAATGTGGAACCCCAACTGATAACCAAGGGGCTGATTACCTAATGTATGGTTTGTCTAATGACTGTTTAAGTTTATATAAGATGTAAACACAATCTGAAAGGAAGATGTAGCCCTAAGGCTGCCCTAAAGACGTACCCATCAGTGGTTGGGTTAAATGTGTCCTTTTGCTTGTGGGTTCTGTCATTTGATTGTGATGTGGTAGCACTTGCACTTTAGATGCTGTCCAGACAGGTGAAAGAATAGTTTATCCTCTGAAGAACAGTCTTTAAATGAGAAGACAATGGTTTTCTAAGTTGTCCTATTGGATGGAACTTTGCCTTCAATAGCATTATGGGTTTGTACCTGAATAGAGATGTATTGATGCTTTATTTTAATTTTGTAAAAAAAAATTGGCAGTTTCATAGAATGGTTTCTGTTAGAATGGACCTCTGAAGATCATTTGGTTCCCACTCCCCTGCCAAGGGCAGGGGCACCTCCCACTAACCAGGTTGCTCAAAGCCCCATCCAACTTGGCCTTGAACACGTCCAGGAATGGAGCATCCACAGCTTCTCTGGTAACCCATTTCAGAGTCTCACCACCCTCCACAGTAAAGAATTTCTTCCTTACATCTAATCTAAACCTACCCTCTTTTTAATTTAAAACTAATCCACCTTGTCCTTTCACTACAGGTCCTGGTGAAAAGTTTCTCTCCATCTTTCTTCTAGGCCCCATTTAAGTATTGAAAAGCCTCAATAGCATCTCCTGGAGCCTTTTCTTCTCCAAGCTAAAGAATATTGAGCAAAGCAGGAATATTTTACTGCATGCTACTTGACACCTGCACTTTAGATATCGACAGGCATCAATAAGATTCCCTTATCTTATCTGAAACTACGTTCTTCTATTCTGACATCCCTTCTGTAGCACAAATTTTAATTCTAGACATCACTGTTGTCAGTTTGTGCACAGTCCAAAGATGACTTAGGTGCATTAACCAAGAGCATCCCCAGTGCACCTGCGCCATGGGTCACAGCTGGAGCTTGCTGCAGAATTGTTTTGGCTCAGCAACTAATTTCATTGGGCTTTGCTTTAAAAATGGTTTGTACAGAGTAGGGCAGCACACATTGCAACAAACAAAAGAACAGATGAAAGGATTTTTTTTCCCTTCATTTGCTGTATTTCCCTTTATCTTGTTCTCTAGATTCTGCTGTCAAATGCTATGCTGAAAGTGTTTCCATGTTTCCTGTGGGAGCTGTTAAGTTCAATTATTGTAACTGGGACTTTTATAGTGAAAATATTTTGGGGAGAAAAATGTTTATTAATAAAATTCATTGTTCAGCTTTGCAGGAGTTCATTCAGACTGTAACATAGACTAACCACTGCCCGTTTCTTTGTCTTACTTGAAATGAATCTCGGTCAGTGGTGGCCACTGCATTAAATGATCAGTTCCTGGTTTATGAAACACTTCCACATCATGTGTGAAGACCATGGGTCCCCCAGTACAAATACCATTTTGATGGAAATATGCATTCAATGTGCACAGTCTGTAACAGTCTTTTCCATAAATTGTCCACATTGGGGAAAACATAACATTCTGTTTGCTGCTTCAAGGCCAGAAGTGGTTCAGGGAGCAGACAACATGCCCTCATTGTGCTGTCTTTAGCAATTTCTACTTTAAATTAATGGCTCACATCAGATGAATATTATCTTTCATCCTTTCTTGAAGATTGCTTGTCTCCAGACATTATCTGTGGGTATGCTTATGTTTTCTCCTCTCATAGCTGCTCTTTCTAGCAGCAATCTAGCTGTTATACACTGGAGCAAGTCTTACAAAAACAAAAAAAAAGAATCTTTCGCAGATGTGGTACCTTCCAGCCATTTATTGCACTGTACCTCCTACGTGTGCATCAGATGAAATCCTGATAGATTTAGGGTGCTTATATTACCCACTTCACCCAGTTTAAAGGTGAGTGTGTTTGGTGTGGTGGAAAAAAATATAACTGATAGTCAGAGTTTCTGATGTTCAGTTAGTGAATGCTAACTGCATTTCTTCTCAGCCTAAATGGAACTGGGCATATACTCCCCATGGGATGTAGTAATTTTTCCTTCTTTCAGTAATAAGCAAACCTGGGTAATCTTTCCGCTTGCACAATAAAGTATTTGTTTTACTTTTGTCAACTTAAAATTCTTTCTGAGACTCCAGCATACTGGATCTGAAAACACAATCCAGTTTGGTCAGCTAAGGTGCTGATGGATAAGTAGGTGGCAATGACAGGGCTCCTTGCAGATCATTCACTAAGACCACTCAAACTTTATGCAACTCGGCCTTGTGCTGTGAGGCAAAACTCTGGTTCTGTTGTACAGCACACTTGGCACAGGATCACACAAGTGCTAGTAGTACAAAGGTCTTAGCTTCCTAAAACTGGACTGAGGAGGAATTTTAAGTATTTGGGTTTGAAATTGTGGTTTCCCCCACACCTGCTCAGCAGACTCCAAATTCCTGTAGAAATCCCCTCTTCTTTTTTCCTCTCCTCGTTTTCATTCTTTCCCCGAGTTTAAGTGCAGTTTTGCCTCTTCTGTGGTGGAATCCTTGGGAATCCTGATCCAGTGGGTTTACTCCAACTACTTTGATCAGAGTAAGTATCTCCCAGAAGAGTCGTTTTTTTCAGATGAGCTTCATTGTCATCACTCTGCAGAGAAGGGACAGCAAGAGCAAGAGTGCAGAGGGGCCAGTACAGGGGCAGAGCAGGTTAGTTTGTATTTGTACTACAAAACTTATGTAACTGCAGCTGAAATGTGATTTTTGTTTTAGTCACTGATATCAGCAAGTAAGAGTGAAGAGGGAGAATATCTCAAATGAGTGTGTGAACATTTACTAACAACTCAAATAAGCAATCAAAGACTTTCACAGACCCTTGTTTACCTATGCTTAATAAAGTGAGAGCTAATGAGTGAGGATAGTTCTCTTATTAACAGACAACACCTTAGTCAAGGGGATGGGTTGTCATGAACGACCAGAATGAAGTATAGATGCCTATAAACATGTCAGGTCCAAGCTGAAGCCAAAGCTTGGAGATTAGTTTGTAATCACTTTTGCATTATACGGTGAATAGTTTTTACAAGTAAATGACATGACATTCAGTCCTGCTGTAATTAAAGAATGTTAATGAGACATGCCAGGCAGTGCTCTGCTGGGCAATTATATCAATTCATACAATGAAGCAAGGCAGGCAGCAGAAGGAATGCAGGGTAGACCTGAAGACCACCAGCAAAAGCTCAGGAGTCTGGGAAATGCTGAGCTAATACAACTACCTCAATAAGTAAACTGAATTCTGATAAGTCTTGATATGCTGATAGACACAGAAAAATGTAAAGGCTTTAGGCAATATTGCACACAGAAATATTTCCAGTCTTCTGTCGAGGTGATGGATTTGGCCAGAAACTGGTTTGTAGAAGGTACTCTGTAGTGTTTTATCACTGTCAGAGAATTGCTTCAAAGTCATTCACAGAATCACAGAACGACAGCTTGGTTGGGGTTGGAAGAAGCCTCTGGAGAAATCTGGTCCATTCCCCTTGTCCCAGCAGAGTCACCCAGAGCAGGGGTCCCAGGATCACAGTGTCCAGGTGGGTTTGGAATCTCTCCAGAGNACAAGGTCATGTTGCTGGCTCATGGTAAATTTGTCCATGGTTGACTTTCAGCTGCTGCTTGTCTCCTGCATATATAACATAACATAGCATGTCTTCTGCCTGTACCAGACATCAGTAGTTGGTAGATCCAGACTGGTTCTCATCCTTTTGTCCTGGTCTATGCACTTAACTGTGTTCATATACAGTACTGATAACGAACCTGTAAACTTTCATGTTAGTCTTCACTAGAAAGAGTTTCTCTCAGATCCAGTTCTCCATGGGATATAATCACAATGTTCTTGATGAAGCTTCAGTCTGACTTCCACTGTGGTCAGAGGGAGTTATCCCACGGTGTTCTATAACTTGACCCTATTTTGCTGAGGATGTCCAGCAACTATGCAGGAAAATCTGGGTATATCCACACTGGGTACTTGTGCCTGAATCCAAACTAAAACCATATATTTTGAAAGGTTAATTTTATGTTGTTATCCATCTTTTAAAATCAGCTGGTCCCTTGTCTTGCTGATTTCAGCACTAGCTTTCCTTTCAATTGCTAGAAACCAAATGCTAATTCAACACTTGGAAACCATTTCCTTGAATCTTGTGGGAACTCAGGCACATTCAGAAGCAGAGTTTGCCAGGATCTGTAATTGAGATACAAATCCATTAGCGACACACATAAATTACAGCCTCACAGAGGAAAAGAAGGCTCCGAGCAACCTGATTTAGATGAAGACATCTCTGGTCCCAGCAGGGGGTTGGACTAGATGACCATTGAAGGTCCCTCCCAATCCAAAACATTATTTGATTCTAAGTCAAGACTAAAGTAGTGGAGATATTTTCTTAATCACATCAGATCATTGATGTAACTAGAAGGATGCGATAACCACATGGTAGTAGTTTTTATCAGCAGATAACATGTTTGGCTGTTGCAGCATTTAAAATCACTTCCAATGTGTCTTTCAGTTCTGCTTTGTGCATTAACCATTTGCATGTGATGATTATTTTCAGCCATCATCATTACTTGAAAACTTCTAATCATTTTTCAAGTGTAATTTGTCAGGGTAATTAATCCAGGTATAACATGGTGTCTGCTCTGGAGGATGTTTCACTGAAAGGCTGCATCTGGAGTTTTCCCTTCTCCTTGCACAGCAACAGCAGCACAATGCACACTGTATTTAGGATCCTGTATGTCTACCCTGTTGAATTGTGAATACAGTAGTTTTTACAGTAATAAAGTAAATGTAATAATGTAAAAACTGCTCTATCATCTTTAACATCTCTCTTAAGCTTCCAAAATAGCAAGGACTGGGAATTTCCAAGGAGTTGGAATCTGGCTTTGATTCAAAATAAATTACGATTTTTTTGTCCCTGGCCTTTCTGGGCTGCTTTTAAAATTTTAAATTCTGTTTTCAGTAAGGGCTAGGGGGGTGGAAACTGTGAAAAGGGTAAAGTTTTGTTACAGACTTCTGGGAAGCAGGAGTCAATGGCATTATAGGCTCATTCATATGCTATGTTTAGAAGTATTATTGCCCTTTCCCATTTCTGGTGCTACCAAGAAATGAATGTGAAATACTGATGCAATCAAGGCTTCTTGTACTGGAGGTGGCCTATTTTAGCTACCCTAAGTGTGTTCAGCTTGTTAGTGGAACCACTAGATCTTCTTTCTGGAGGGAGGTAGGCAATCTAAGGAAGTGCTTTGTAGTTATCTTTTTTTTCATCAACCTGCACAATTATTCCTTTAAGATAGTTCACAGTTCAACTTGTTCCTTGGTGTTGATTTTGCACAGATGGGCTGTAATCAGCATCCAGGCTCATCATATGGTCACATTAATTCTGAGCAGCCTGGTGGTTATGCAGATGTCAATGTCAAACACACTCTTTGTCCTTTTTTTGGCACTTGCTTTTGTCCTTTTGCTGAGAGGTATCACATGTCTGAAAGAGTTTCTTAGAGGAGGAAAAAACAGCAATGCTTAACCTGGGATTGCTATGATGTACTCTGTACACAGAATTATAGGATACCAGGATGGAAAGGACCTCAAGGATCATGTGGTCCAACATTTCTGGGAAAAAGTTCAGCCTCCTCTTTGTCAGCCCACAGACAAGGTCAGGTTTCTTCATAGCAGCTTTGCATCAAAGATTTTTGCTGCCCGAGTCCAAGACAGTGACTGTGTTCTCCTAAGGCAGGGTAACCTTTTCTTGTCTCCAGGGTTACTCTGGCAGAAACCACTGTGAGTAATCCAGAGCACTAGTGGAGGCAGCAAACTTTTCCAAGAGTCAAGATTGCTAAGTAAGTGAGTGGGGAAAAGTGCTTGCAAACCTCTGTATAGCCTTGCAAGATAGTAATGCCCATCCAAGCAAAACTTTGGTGCTCTACTATCATTTACACAATTTAATGCTTTTCTTTGCCTTTTT
>VWZY01004312.1:55035-67355 GCA_013399075.1 Chloroceryle aenea
TTTTTTTTTAATTTCATACGGGATGTGTTTTTTGGAACCAACTACAAATCCACATGTAGAGTTTTAGACAATTAGTGGTAGTCCTAATGTCAAGGGTTAGGGCTGGACTGGCCACTAAACAAATGAGAGCTGCTCTCTATTGACCCCTCTCCCTTCTCAAAGGGGAAGAGAAAGGGAAGAAGGGAGAGAGACTTAGTGATTGGAAAAGAAAACTAAACCAGCTTTAATGAAAAAATAACAATAAAATTAAATTTATATATACAGGAAACCAGTATTGAACCCAGCTCCTTGATGGCAATTACATCACCATCACCACTGATGCTGTGGAGCAGGCACTGGACTCAGCAGCAGATGGAACTGGATTCAGGAGCTGAGTTCTGGAACTTGATTCAGGAACACATGGATGAGGATTGAAGGCAGAACAAACAGTCCTCTTTGGACACTGTCTGCTGAAGAAGAGGCCTGACACTCATCATTGCTCAGCTTTATACTGAATATGACATACATGGGATGCAATCCCTCAGTGATCAGTTCAGGGTCACCTGCCCTGGCTGCTCCTCCCCACAGGTGCCACCTCTTACTGCACCCTGGGGAACAAGATTGAGCAGCGACCTTGGTCTGCAGGGGAGCAAGTCTAAGCAAGAGACTTTCTGCCCAGCCCAGACCTTGGCAGTGACTCTGACCACGGAGTGTTGTCACTGCTGGAAGCAGAGACTGGCTGAGAAAATGTGCCCTGAACTTCAGAGAGTGCAGGGGCTGAGGAGAGGCTGAGCGAGGAAGGGAAAGCACAGAAGAGAGAACTGGTTCTGTTCTAACTCACTTAAACCCAAATTAATGCTGAGTAGTTGCTACAGGAGTACAGATGCCCCTTGATATCAGAAAGAGGAAAGGACAGGGCAGTGGGGAAAGAATATGCACACAAATAGCAGCACCTGGTTTTCCATCCTGCTTTCCCTTTGGGATGACCCGCAAATGGAGCAGAAACATCACTGAGTCTTTTCTTCTGTGCTAGTAGAGAAGATGGTGGTCAAAAGGTAACCATGAAAAGTGGAAACAGTAATAACAGGCAGGAAATGTAGCAATTGGCTTTCCAGCATGGGGTGTTTCTGTCAGACTCTTGTTTTTTTGCAGAGATGACCATAATTTTTTGACTGCCCTGCATCACAGTGAACACCAGTGCTCTGCCTGAACATGTCTGAATAAATGCTGGAAAAGGGACAGTGTCCATACTGTTCATCAGAGACATGTATTTTCTTCTGCTTTACTGCTTTACTTCATATATTTCTTTTACCTGCATCTGATTTTTAAGGAGACAAGGAGGAGACAAGACCACTGGTTCAGAAATTGAAGATGAATTTCTGAGTTGAGAAAGTCTTTTTGCCTCTCATACACTGCAGTAGGAAGCAGAACGTTTGTGAAAGTTCCCACTTTTTCAGATGTCTGGCAGGACTTTGCATCATGAACACCGATAAAATAGGTATTATGAAACAAGCTCAGTCATTTTGTTCTTTCTAAGAGAAGTAAAAGAAAAAAGCAGAGTGAGGTAAGCATAAATCTGTTAGGACCAAATGAAGATTTGTGGAATAAGGATGCAAATTATGTGGTTTTGACGTTAGTCTTTTGTCCAACAACTAATCCCAGTCTAGAAGTGAAGAAATTCTGCAGATCAAGGCACTATGTGACTTTTACTGGTGCAAAAAATACTACCTTTAAAGCTTTATCTGTTGGTAGAAACAAGTTTCTATACAAGATCATATTATTGCAGTGTACACTTGGGTTTTCATCTGATATTTTGTGTAGTTGCTGAGTTGGACTTAGCACAGAACAGCTACTGAAGGAATAACAAGTGTCTGAGTTTGGCTTCTGTAGCAATTTGGTCCATTAAACCCACTCTACTACTTATTACTGGCCAGGAAATATCTTCTGCTTCACTTAGTGCATCATAATTATGTGGTGGCCGTGGTGATTGTTTTTCTGCCACAAACAATGGCCCTTCAACATATATTGCAGTCCTTGGAACCCTGTCAGATATAATCAGAATAAAGAAACACTATTACCTGCACAAGCCAAAGGCAAATTGCTCTTATTCTCTGGCCAAAGAAAGGTAAAAAGTAGCTCATAATTATAGACAAATGTTGCAAGTTTTCTCACAACAGGGGATCACATTGGCTGTTATATTAATGGGAAGATGTATATGGAGTAAGAGGTGTATTCAGTGTGCCTGAAAATGTGCCTATGATCAGAAAAAAACTCTGTTAGGTGAGGGTATAGTACTGAAGCCACCCACTGCTTTGAGTGTTTTTCATATAAAAAATCCTTATATGCCTCCCAGAAGTTGGAATGATTTACTGGGAAATACAAGTGGAAGGTGTCATCCAGCTGCATGAGAATGTGAAGAGGTGAAATGTAAAGATGATACCTATGGAAATTGTAGAGTATTCTTTTGTCCCCCCCCTTCAAAAGAAGTATTATGGAGAGTGCAGAGGAGGTGAGGGTTTTTGTGTGTTTGTTACTTCCACGTTAAGACCGCTTCATTCACATGTGGTAGGTTGGATACCACTGCTGCCAGCCTCCCAACACCAGAAATGAAAGTCACATTATCTTACAGACTCTTTGCATCTCTCAGGCAATCGTAAAAATCATGTGGGTCAAGTGAGCAGACCTATGCTTTTGTTTCATCTTCAGAATGTGTCCTCAGTTGGACCATACAGAGGTATAAATCGCAGTGCAAAGGCGTAGTTGAAGCCTTCTTCAGGACCTTAGGTGATGATGTAGGAAACCAATACTTCAGTGGAAAAAGATTCAATATGTTAACTGGACTTCAGGGCAAGTTTCCAGATGAGTACGCTGACAGTGAATCAGTAAAGCAGAATGCAGAAGAAGCTGTTCCTCCCATTTGTCCAGCACTGATGCAGGAGTTTGTAAGACTTATTCTACAATTCTAACACTAAACAAGTTCTCCTTACCAAGTTCTACTCACCAAAAAGGCCCAGAATGTCCTATTCCCTTGATGGGGGTAACAGCAATCAGATACGGATAGCTTCTTTGTCTTAAATATCTCCCAGGCCAGTACGTTAATAGAGAGCTCCTCCTTGGCTCCTTCTAAGGTATTTTTGAGTAACTGATGTATAATTGTTCCCTCTTTATGTTGTTTCTGCTTCAGAGCAGAACTGCAGCTGCAGCTGAGGTCTGTCTGTGTATCATCACAAGCAACCTGCCTTGGAACAGATTTCAGGACAACACGTTTGCTCTGTTCTTTGTTTAACCTAAATGAAGAGTACTTCTTTTGAGGCACCACCCACCCACCAAGAGATTTCTTTCAAATGCTGCAAAACAATTCTGGAATTCTATGTCTACTTGAGCAGTTCTAGGAATTCTACTTGAAGAAGACCACTGCAGACAAGGTAAAGTTCATTGTCTTTGCCTCTTCATGGAATACATTTTAATCTTGGAATTAAAGTCTAATAAAACCTAATAATTTTGATTTTTCTTAAAGGTGGAAACAAAATGTCTGGTTGTACAATTGAGCTGCAGTATTAAAGCATTATAATACATATTTAGACTTATATTATTTTCCAAATACAATGCTTTAAATATTCTAAACTATTTTATATATATACTGTTTTACTATATACAATCCCTCTCCTACACAGGCTGAATGGTGAGGGCATTAGCTTACTACTGTTAACTTCATTGCCCCATGCCTTGCAATCAGCATATGTAGCAAAATAATAGATGGCATTGCACTAATGGTACCTGGACAAACTACTGCTGTCAAAATCTACAGAACACTGGAGAAAGCAATTGTACAGGAGCTGGCTGGGATGCAGTTTGTGGCTGGAACAGGACTGATAACACACCAGTGTTTTGGCTGCTGCTGAGCAGTGCTTGCACAGCATCAAGGCTGTCTCTTCAAATCAGTCTTCCCCCAGAGACCAGAGGCTGGGGGTGGGCAAGAGATTGGGAGTGGACAGAACTGGGAGAGCTGATCCCAACTGACCAAAGGGATTTCCTGTACCATATGACACTCTGCTCAGCAGTAAAAGCTGGTGGAAAGGAGAAGGAAAGGAGGACATTTGTGATTGTGTTGTGACATTTGTGGACATAGCCCTGGAACAGGCTGCCCAGAGAGGTGGTGGAATCTCCATCTCTGGAGACTTTCAAAGGCCACCTGGACTTGTTCCTGTGTGATCTACTCTGGGTGATCCTGTTCTAGCAGGGGGGTTGGACAAAACGATCTCTAGAGGTCCCTTCCAACCCCTCCCATTCTGTGATTCTGTTATTCTGTTTGCCTTCCAAAGAAATCATTTTGCATGCTGGGGCACTGCTTTCCTGGAAGAGGCTGAACATCTGCCCACTGGTAGGAAGCAATGAATGAAATCTTGTTGCCTTGCCTGTGCACAACACCTTTGCTTTCCCTATTAAACTCTCATTATCTTGATCCGTGAGTCTTTTAATCTTCCTTATATTTTCTCCCACTCCCACAGCAGAGGGAGTGCAAGTGGCAGGGTGGGTATTTAACTCCTGGCCGGGGTCAACCCACCACAGTACAACAAAGCTGAATTTTAGAAGATTGATGATTTTAGAAAGACAACTTACTGGAAATAATATAAAAGGTCTGCATACAAAATCTTTCTTAAAATATCCTGTATGTAATGGTGAGTACATAAAACTCTTCTCATAAACTGCTAAAATGATTTGTGTGCACTGATATTTGAACACCAGCGTGTACCACGTAACAAAAGTAATGTGGTTGTAAGATGAGCAAGTTTAGAGCTCTATGATCCTTTTCCTCCTGATGGCAAAACAAAAAAAGTTATAGGGCTAGAGGAAAGATTATCACTGGCAGCTGCTTTGTGTTGTGTAATTGTGCTCCATCTACTGAGTAGCAATACACCACGATCTGCCACAGCTTCTGCAGTCATGTCTTCTCTCAAGTACACGTCTTCATTACAGTGTTCTGCCTCTCCACAAATACACAGCATGAGTTCTGTGCCTCCCTGAGACGTAATTAAACACTTGTGTTAAGCATTAAAGATTCTGTTTATCACGGCATTGGTTCAGAATTTGGTGGCTGTTTTGTAGCAAACTTGTCCTCGGTATCACTTTACTCATTGCTCTTCCAACTTCAGTGATAGAAGTGTATTATTATTTATTCACTGCTGCCTTTGTAAGCACTAGGTTTTTAGCCAGCCTGGGATCACTTTTTATTTTTTTTGTATTTATTACATGCTCAGAAAGAACAAAATCAACTAAGAGAAAAAAAAAAAGCAGACATTAGGTTTTCTTTCACATGTATATACTCATTAGAAAATTCTGTGCAAAAAGCAATTTCATTATATAATCTAAAAAGGAAATGAGGAAGAAAACTTATATTACCTCTGCAACATCAGTGAAACAACCTGCTATTGAAGAGAAGATCTGATTTTGCACTTCCATACTGCAATAATGGCAGCCACACATACACAAGGGTTTCAGACACTAAATTATCAATATGGTTTTGAGTAATTTTACACAGCTGATGGTCAATGCAACTTCCTGCAACTTCTGTGGGTAAAATACTGCTGTGATGATGTGTAATAATAGTGAAAAAATGGGGAGAGGCAAAGGGGTGCATATCTGGACAAGGCTTTGCTCACACCTAAAAGTCAAGAGTCAATGACATTAAACTCCCATCTGTGTGAATATGTTCCTTGAAACTTCCACAATTTCCTAATCTGTGGTCAAAATGCCCTCAATGAGAAAAAGTCACATTAGAAAGTAAATTGTTTTGAAATCCATTATGTGCTTTAAAGATTGGGTAGAGTGCTCCTGTGAAAAGCTGGAGGCTGGAATTTTCATTAAAGCTGTGCCCTGTTGATATTCTGAGAGCTCCCAATGCTTTCTCTGAAATCAATCAGTACTTCTGTGTGTAAGGATAGGTCACTGTGCCTTCTCTGACAGTAGCAGTTGAACTAGACATGCTATTAATTCATAATGTAAGGTAAATGTAAGGTAAATGTATTCAGAAGTATGTCTGTCTTACATTGCTCATCAAAGTTTCCCTTAAAGTCTTCTAATTATTTTTACTTTATCTTAATGGTAAAATCTCAATGTGACTTTTATGGCTTCAGAAGATAACAAATTACTTTAATCTTGTGTACTTAAATATGATAGTTTTTCTTCTGACTAAGAGGAAATGGTAGAATTTCACCTAATGGAAGCTTGGCATTCACAAAACACTACTGCTAAGAAAAAAGTCCACTCATCTTATGGATGAAGCAGAAGACACTGGCTTCCCAGATGCTAATTGAAAAAGAAACAGCTCATAAAGTAACTTTTACTTTGGACCAATAAAGGAAAAGTGGTGATAGCAGAATGTATTTGCATGGCTTCCTTTAACTTCCCAAACTTTCCAGAGAAAGGCAAGTGACCATCTTAGGGATCGCATACCGGTTGGGATTTCTTGCCTTCTCCTCCTCCAGCTCCACTGAGAGCTGTCTGCAGTCCCCTGTCATGATCAGTCCTCACCGTGTGTGTCTACACCTCTCACAGATACGACACTTTGCCTTTGATCACCTGACACATCTCAGTTGCCATTCCCTCCAGAACTCTGCCTTTCACAATCAGTGGTCATGTTCATCTGCTCCTTTCCTGGATGCAGCCCTGGACTATATCAGAAGGGAAGCCTTTCCCCACAGCTCTCCCCTGCTGCTCTGGGACCTCAGGCTGATGCTCCCTTTCTAGCCCATAGCACTGGATGGTATGGTGGTGGTAATAACCTCGCTGTACCTGCACCCTGTGCTGGTCATGAGCAGGCACTGAGATGGAAATCCTTCATCTCCTGCATGTGTCTTACACAGTGACCTGATCATGTGTGCGTAAATCCAGTGCTACAGGAGATGTCAAAACCTTTGGGTGCCATCAAGAAGCACTTGAAAGAAGTATTGGCTATCTGGGATGGAGACATAGGTAAGGAAACTCATGCTACTACAATTGTCTGACTCCTGTCCATCCAGAACCAGCAGCATGTTTCATGTCCTCGTACTTCCTACTGCAGGGACTGGAGGGTTGGGCTGCCTGGCTTATGACTATCCTCACATACTAGACTGTGACATTGAGAGCTCAGTGATGTAGGGTGGCAACCCCTTATCACAAGCCACCATTGTCAAGCCTGACAACCTCTGTCCTAGTGACAGAGAGTAGATGTCATTCTACACGAGCTGGGAGGGGACTGTTCAAAGTGCTGACCATGTGTGTCCCAGTAACCAGATCTGCTGTCTGTCTTGGTCTTGTATGGAGATCCTGGATCTATCCTATGGGAACCGGATGAAGACTGTTGGTACTGCTGACTCTGTCTGTTCCTGGTGACCAGAAAAGATCTTTCAGCTCTTTTGAGCTGGTATGGGGATCCTGGATGTCTATCCTACAGGAGCTGGAGGACTGTAGAAGTCACTGGAACATCTAAAGGCAGCCAGTGGAGCTTGTAATGATTGTAATATCATGATGCATTACATGCTGATAATGCCATCCTGTGGCTACAACACAGGTGGACAGGTCACCTTTACTTAACTTGGCAAGGAATGCACGAGTGCTCAATAAATAGCTGGTCATTAAGAACCTCCTCTGAGAGAGAAGTTGGTATTTTTGACCTCATTCCCCGAACCAAGTGTTTTTACTGTTGTTGGATTAGAAACAGCAACAAACCTCAGAGCACTCAACTCTTCTTCCTGTCAAAAAAGTCTGTGGTCTTTCAGGCAGCTAACTACTGTGATGTGGTCTGGGTCAGAAGAGGAGCAAGACAGGTATCATTACCATACTTCCATTGAAGGTGGCCACTTCACTGCCTTCGTCTACTAATTGCCTCCCTCAGCTAAGTAAGTTTTCTCTGAGCTAGCTCATCCTCTTGTTAAATTGTGCTGTGCTTCAGTAAATACAGAAAACATTTGCTATGCATCTGTGTTCCTGTTAACAGAGATAGTTTGTTAGCACACACATCAACGAGTAAGGTCAGTCATATTTATTTCATTTGTATGCAAAGAGCATCTAAGCTAACAGACCAGTCTTGGTTTCTAAGGCTGGTGTGGAGGCCAGGCTGGGAATTGAGGGCTGCTTAAGGGACCATAATTATGGAAATAAATGGATTTTTACTCATGCCATACTGTGGACAAGCTTCTTTCATGGTTTTGTTTCCCAGTGTTCATTTGAGAATGATAATTTTCAGATAACTTTAGTTATGCCAAAGAAATAGGAAAGATGCAAATGCCCCCAACAGAAAAACAACCTCTCAAACTCTAACACCCATTATATTTTCCTAACTTTAGGCTGGAAAATATATAGGACAAGGTTTTCTAAACTGTGTGCCTGGAGTTAGCCTTTAAGTCAATACTTAATAACCCAAACCTGTATTCTGAATTTCTAAAGTAATGGTCATTCTGCTGTTAATTAAAGTTTATTCTGGAAGGCCTTTTGCAAAAAAACAATTCAGTGATTTAGTCTGGAGAGAAGGGAGAAATTTTTGAATGCTGAGGCTGGTGAGACCCTGGTCCAGGCTGCCCAGAGAGGTGGTGGCTGCCCCATCCCTGGAACCTTTCCAGATAAGATTGGCCAGGGCTCTGAGCAAGCTGCTCTAGTTGCAGATGTCCCTGCTCAGTGCAGGGGGGTTGGACCAGATGACCTTCAAAGGTCCCTTCCAACTCAAATCATTCTATGGTTTCTATGATATCTATGATTACGTTGGCCAGCCTCAAGAAACACAGATAATCAAAAGTAGCGAATAAAAAAAAATGGGCTGGCAGAGTAGGAAGAAAACTTTTAAGAAAGGGCTAAAATATTAAGATCAAATATATCCAACCTGATCTTCTTGCAGATGTCCTTGCTCAGTGCAGTGGGGTCAGACTAGATGACCTTCAAAGGTCCTTTCTAACCCAAACCCTTCTATGACTGCTTTTACTGATTGTGTGTAGTGGACACATACATAGCAAAAGCCTTATTATCACAGTTGTGAGTAGCTGTCAGGTTAGCTGGAGATATTAAAAGTGGCAAGGGACATAGAAGCTATGGTTTGACATGACAGTAGAGTTAATGTTCTGATCCTCTGTTAGAAATCTGTCTGCGATGCAAAGCTCTGATGAAATACAGACTCATTCAGCTGGTTCAGATTTTAAAAGCTAATCTTGATGGGTTAATTTGGTACTGCTGTGCTTTATGGCAGTGCTTGAATTGCCTGTCCACCCCGTTCTAACTCCGTATCAAGCTAGGCATTGATCATCCCATGGCAGGGCATAAACTCTACCTTGTATGCTAAATCCAGCAGAAACCTTCAGGATAAAAACGTCTCTGCCACTGAATCAGGTGTCCTGAACCATTTCTCACTGCATTTTCTAACTCATAGGAGCATGTCTTTGTAAGAAATTCCTGTGGCTTTCCTCTTATTCTCTGGCATTTTACAAGCTCGCTATGTTAATTTCAAAAGAATGTAAAAAGGCATTAAAAAGAAGCATCCAGTTACTGACAAATTTACTGTCTTATAGGAAGACTCTCATGAAGATGAAGAGGTGGAAATGTCATTAGCTGATTAAATTATCTCTTATAAATTCTGTAATAATATTAAACTTCAATTTGCCTTTGTATTTTAATCAGTTGTATATTTATAACTGAGAAGCATGCCATTTTTTCTTCATCTTGTTTAGTCTGCTGAGAATGAAGTTTTATAGATCTGAAAAAGAAAACTGTCCTACTGCTTTGTTTTCTCACTATTATTGTCACTGCATTAGTAGCAGTTAATCTTAACTCTCATCACCGAAATCAGTGCTTCGTTGAAAACCTCAAATCAACTGAATATACTAACTGAGATAATAGATTTTGTCTAGTTTGCTTCTCACTGTGTATTAAGACAAAGCTCCAGCTGTCCTCCTGCTAAGGCTGAATTCAGGGTGTATTGGGGTGTATGCTTTGTGTTTCCTGTTTTTCAGAAGTGATGGCATCACTGAACTTGATAATGTTGGTACTGCAGGTAAATATTAATTCTGTTACTAAAATGGCCATACTGCCAGATAAGCTTTCAGAAATGGGACATCGAGTGTCTTACAATGTGTAATTAAAGTAGTACTTTAAATCACTTACTTTTAATAATTGTGCTAATGGATAAAGACATGTTAAGTCTTCTCTGGGGTCTAGCAAGAAATGCTTTATGTTCTGCTGTACAAAGTAGTAACCACTAAGAACCTACTAAGTGCATTTTATTTTATTCTATTTTATTTTATTCTATTTTATTTTATTCTATTTTATTTATTTTTTTCCCTAGCCAGTTTGTCCATTATTGAATTACCCCTCCTTTCTATCAGAAAGTTTTGACAGCCTTTCACAGGTCATCTGTGCTTTGTGGAGTCTGCAGCTGGCACTTCTGTATGATTCACCAAATCTCTACTGCTGACCCACGCACTAACAAAATGTTAGGAGATGATTCAGTACTGGAATTGGCTCCTATTAGAAGGCACATGAAAAGGATGGTTACTAGACCTCTTATTACCCTTTTACAGTTTAGGGGGCTAGCTACAACATGGTCTGATATAGGTTATCAGGGTATGTCTTTATAAAATGTCTTTTATTGCCTGTATTACATACTTCCTGGCACGCTACCCTGATGCAGGAAGCACCACTGATAGGTACTAACTGAGAGTGGCCAGAGATTATCTCAAACAATTCTGAAGGACTCAGATGATGGTCAGAAATGCTAGTGCAATCATACTAAGCATGGCTGAACCTACCTTTTGACAGGGCACAGATTATGTGATATTTTGTTGGTTTTTTTTCAGTCTTTATTTCCTGTGATTCTTCCTGAAAAAAATGGTCAAATGTTGATTTGAAAATTAGGACCATGATCTAGAAGAATGTATTCCCTGTACCATTGCTTGCTACAAAGCCTAACTTTTAGGTTTTTCAACATTTTTAGGTTTTTCCCTGGACAGTGTAAGGGACTGAACTGGAAAAGGTCTATCATAATTTTTTATGTAAGGACAAGAAGTAATGATGCCTTTTATTTTCTATCTTGATTAATAGCCTGCCTTTATGAAAGATTAACTGGATTTTTATGCTGGGGATGTAACAGTGGGGTCCTTGATGGAACTCAGCCAAAGCTACTCAGTATGGAAGAGACATATTTTCTCAGTCTGAGAAGGTAAAGAACATTTCTATGTGACTGAAATGCAGAGAAGGCCACAATCTTCACTTTTGGTGATCCATGGGCTGTCTGTTAGAGAAGTCTGAGACTGTCCTCTGTGGCTCTGAAGTGCTACATTAATGACAGCATAGTCAGGGAGCAGACAAAAGAGAGATTCTGTAAGTGGGCCAAGAACACCAATCCAAAGTTATGTTATGAAGGACAAATGTATTTTCATCAAATAGATAAAAACAGCAACAGAAGGACACTTGGAATTGACACTGGAATTAAATGGCTTCAATGTATTAGCACTAGACAGACTGGGTAGATTTGTAGCAGTGTCAGTAAAAGTCTTCTCTGCACCTGTTAAGATTAGCACAGATTAATCCCAGAATGCATTTGAGTGTAATAAGCTCCTCTTACAGACACTTCTTCTGGGGCATGTTGGCCTCATTTATGCATTCACTGATAAAAGCAGTATCTTGCTGTCATGAGGGCACCAAGCAATTCCCTGCTGTTTTGGACATGATGTAACTTGGCCTATGGGTCAGGGTCGTCATGGCCTCTGCCGTCCCAGGGGATGTGTTGCTGTCATTGATGCTGTCATGGTTCCCACTCTGGTCACTGATGAGGCCTGTGAGGCAGATATGTGGCTGGAGTGAGTTGCTTTCTGCTCTCTTTCAATGCTTCACAACAGGAAGAAACGATTTGGGAACAAAATAGGTCCTGACATCTCTTTCTGGAGAACGTCTTTCTTACAGAATCATAGAATTTTAGGGTCTGGAGATCATTGAGTCCAATCCCCCTGTCAGAGCAGGATTACCTAGGCCAAACCACACAGGACCACTTCTTGGCAGGTTTGGAATCTCTCCAGAGAAGGAGACTCCGTAACCTCTCTGGGCAGCCTGGGCCAGGCTCTGTCACCCTCACAGTAAAGAAGTTTCTCCTCATGTTGAGGTGCAACTTCCTGTGTTTCAACTTGCTACCATTACCTCATCCTACCACAGGGTACCACTGACAAGAGCCTGGCCCCTTCTACTTGACCCCCAACCTGCAGAGATTTGTAAACATTCATAAGATCCCCTCTCAGTTTTCTCTTTTCCAGGCTAAATAGCCCCAGGGCTCCCTGCCTTTCCTCATCAGAGAGATGTTTCAGTCCCTTAATCATCTCTGTAGCTCT
>VWZY01004312.1:68793-93751 GCA_013399075.1 Chloroceryle aenea
CCACAAGGGCTCATTGCTGTTCCATGGATAGCTAATTGTCCACTGGGACTCCAAGGTACTTCTCCATGGGGCTGTTTTCCAGTGGGTCTACCCCTAACCTGTACCCGTACATGGTGGTGTTACTCCCCAGGCGCAGGACTCTACACTTATCCCTGTTTGTCTTTGCCCAGCTCTCCAGTGTGTCCAGATCCCACTGGATGGCAGCACAGCCTTCCAGTCTATCAGCTACTCCTCCCAGTTTAGTATCATCAGCAAACTTGCTGAAGGTACAGGCTATCCTTTTATCCAGGTAATTGATGAAGATGTTGAATAAGACTGGACCCAGAACTGCTCCCTGGGAAATATTGCTAGTTACAGGTCACCAACTGGACTCTGTGTCACTGATCATGACCCTCTGAGCTCTATTTTCCCCAGTCTTCCTTTTACCATTGATGTATTTGAAGAAGCCCTTCTTGTTCTCTTTTACTTCCTTTGCCAGATTTAGTCTTCCGTGTACCATTGATGTATTTGAAGAAGCCCTTCTTGTTCTCTTTTACTTCCTTTGCCAGATTTAAATAGGAGAGGGCCTTGACCTTTCTTACATCCCTACATACCCTTGCAACGTTCCTATAATTCTCCAAAGAGACCAGTTCTTTTTTCCATATACTGTGAACTTCTTTCTTCCACTTGAGTTTTCCCAGAAGCTCCTTCCTCATCCATGCTGTTCTCCTGATTGCTCAACTTTTTTTTTTTACTCAAAGGAATGCACTTATCTTGAACTTGGAGGAAGTGATGTTTGAATATCAACCAGCTCTTGGGCCCCCGTACCTTCTAGAGTCTTAGCCCCAGGGACACCTCCAAGTAGGTCTTTGAAGAGGACAAATTTAGTCCTCCTGAAGTCCAGGGTTGCAATCTTACTTATTGCCCTGCTTCTTCCTTGTATGATACTAAACTCTGTCATGTCTTGATCACTACTGCCAAGGCTGCCCCCAGGCTTCATGTTCCCAACCGTACCTTCTTTGTTCATTAATACAAGGTCCTGCAACACAGCTCTGTTTGTTGGCTCATCCATCACCTGCATCAGTTAGGTTCACTGATATCTTTTCAGGGCACTTTTGATCTTTTTTTCCCAGAGCCCAAAGCAAACTCTTGGTAAGTGGAACAAGGACTTTAAGCAGTTAGTATTTTTCGTACACCAGATAAGATGTTACATGAAGTACAGAACAAAACACCTTTTCCTAAAGATAGATTTTAGCATCTCTTTTGGGATGACCATGGACCTCAGGAACACTCTCAAGAGCTCCAGATACAGAGTCCTTGGTATATGACCCAGCTGTTGTTTCTATGCTTCAGGGAGACCTGTGCACGTGGCTTCCAAGCCCCTCAGTCCAACTTGCCATCTATGGAAAGAAAGTGGTGGTTTGAGAGCATGTCAGGGGCTTCAGTGTGTTCCTCAAGGTTCCCACTCTGTGTACACTCAAGACGTCAGGTCCTGTGCTGTATCAGTACAGTCCAATAGCTAAATACCAACACAGGCTTTGCAATGCATGAAGTACTGTTTGTCCACACTGGCAGTCCAGACATCTTCTTTGTGGACATGGAAAGCACCAAGTGACAAGCTGTCTGCAGAGACAGATAATTTATTTGACTGAACAAACAAGAGATCCAGACACCAAGATCATGAACATCTGAAAGACCAGTTTATTCAGTCAGGAGTCCTCTAGCTGGAAGGTGAAGTTACTCTTGTGTTCTTTCCA
The DNA here is from genome assembly GCA_013399075.1 of Chloroceryle aenea. Taxonomy (NCBI): domain Eukaryota; kingdom Metazoa; phylum Chordata; class Aves; order Coraciiformes; family Cerylidae; genus Chloroceryle; species Chloroceryle aenea. The sequence continues at coordinate 70,530 of VWZY01004312.1, forward strand.
AGATAATCCAAAGATCTGCTTTCATACCCCTTTACTTAGAATCCTGATAACTCACCTGCCTGCCTCCATCCACTGCTAATTGGGTGTCCCTTCAGTTACTTTCTTGTCAAAATATAATGTTTATAGCTGCTCTGTGCAGCAGTGGAATCATAGAATCATGGAACGATTTGGGTTGAAAGGGACTTTCAAGGTCATCTGATCTAACCCCCCTGCAGTGAGCAGGGACATCTGCAACTAGAGCAGGGTGCTCAGAGCCCTGACCAACCTCATCTTGGATAGTTCCAGGGATGGGGCTTCTGCCACCTCTCTGGGCAACCTGGGCCAGGGTCTTACAACCCTTGTAAAAAATGTCTTCCTTCTCTCTGGTCTGAATCTTCCCTCTTTTAGTTTAAAACCATCATGCCTTGTCCTGTCTCAACAGGTCCTGCTGAAAAGACTGTCCCCATCTCTCTTGTAAGACCCCCTGAAGTATTAAAAGTCTGCAATAAGGTCTCCACAGAGCCTAATGATAAAACTGTCTTCTTTTTTAAAACAAAAAAACCCAAACCCACAAAGTGTGTGGGTTTTTTGGTTTGTTTTTCTTTTTTTCTTTAAAGAAAAAATTATTTTCTCATTTCATCCTCCAACATAAACAAACCACCTCTCTCTCTCTCTCTACCCCAGTTTCTAGACAGGTAATTCTTCTGCAGGCTTTGTAAACAAGGGAGTTTCTTTGTCTAGCGTAGACACTTGTACCAGGGTTTGCACCTGCATTGTCTGGCTTGTGGAAGAAGAATCCAAAAACTGATTCATAATTTATATGTGAGAGACCTGACATTGCTCTAAGGAATAACATCCAAACCATCCAGTCTGACGTGTGATTTATTCTTGTAATCAGCTGGCCTACTGAGTTCTAGCAGGTACAGTGAGAACTTTTATGAAAGCAGCATGGGCTGCAAAGAACTTAATTAAACTGAGCATACAGAGGAATTTGTAAATGGGAGGATGAACAGAATTTAAAAAGAAAGTGTAATGAACAAAAAAATAGGATGCTGGAGGAGAAATAATTGCAAGTGGAAAGAGCAGAACACCTGCAGTTTTTGCTAGATATAGGAACACTAAGAGAAGTAAAATTTTACTTTTAGGTAGGTGATTTCCAGAGTCTGCAATCAGAAAATCAATAACTTTGCTACAGATAGCCAAAGATAACTGAGGTAAATTAACTAAAGCTAGTCTGGGAGAATGAAAACATGCTTTACATTAAAAAACAGAAAGAGAACTGCAGATGGACAGCATCTATTCTTTTTGTTGGGGCATAGCAAAGAACTGTGACTCAGATTTGGCACCCAGGCAGGTGAGATAACAACAGGGAGTGTCACTGTTCACTATCTGGCATGATCTGCTCCCATCTAACAGCTACACTTGGGCACAGTTTGCTACCTCTAGTCTGTGATAATCTAAGTTCTCTTTCTGGTAGCAGAGGGAAGGGACATGCAAAGTTCATCTCCAGACTATAACAGCAAAATGCTAGAGGAGCCATTTTACTCAAATGAATAAAAATGCTTTTCACTGTCTCCTTCAGTGAAGGGACTATTTGTACCTAAGAACATTTCATACAATGCCCAGGCCTTTCAGCATCCCTGGAGTGAAGCTGGTAGTAACAATAGAGGCAGCTTCTGTGGAATAGAATAATTAGAAAGATGGATTTAGATATGTTGTAATGACAATTCTCTATCTGAAGACAGAAAACACAAGAATGACACAGGATAAAGCAATAAAGTTTGTGTTTGTTGGTGGAGATTCTTTAAGAAAAATGCTATGGGATAAAAATAAACACTTGAAACTGTTATATACTACAAAACCTGCACCCAAACCCCTAATTTTGGGAAAGCTGGTGATTTGGAGAAGCAGAGACTTTTTATCTCAAGTTAACTTCAAATCCCTTATGGTGTTTAGCTGGCTGCTTAGCAGATAACATCAAAGACAGTGTCAAGAAGGTGTGTTCTTTGCATTCCTCAGTCTGCACGCACAAGCTCCTTTGCTGAAGAAAAGACTCGTGCCGATTTTGACACCTTTTGAGTAAGTCCCAGAATGAGCATCGACTGCCTGATTACAAGATCCACAGAGAGACTCCAGCCACTGAGCCCTTAATCTGCCAGCTCTTAGATTCTCTGAAACTTGGGGGTATTCACCAACCATCTCTGGAAGCTTTGGCATGATGAGCTGTCAAGTCTCTCCAGGTCTGCAGCGAAATCTCTGTTCTAGCAAGGGGACTGGAAGGCAACTGTTTGCTTGTTCTATCTTTCACACAAGTTACCTGAGTTTTACCTTCTGTTAGTGGTGTGACCAGCTTGACTGTATGGTCTCTGAGTTTTGTAACAGCGTTGTTCTTATTCTGGCAACATTACAATTGTGAATATAAGACAAATGCTTCTAACAGAAATAAGCCTCCCACTTCAATAACAGCCTTCTGCTCTCACCTCTTTTTGAAGCACTCCTGCAGTATGAACTTATTGTCAGTGAGTACGAGCAACAGTAAAGAAAATAAAAAATAAATGTTTTTGGAAAGGAGTATGCCTAGTGCATTTTCCCCTTTAATATTATAAAAAGCTCATGTGAATTTTAGATCAGAATCATTGTTCTGTTTGAAAGACAAGAAAATACCACTAGATGGTGGTAAAACCCCAAGTCTTTGCTAACAAAAATCTGTGAAACAGAAGTTCAGAGGTGCAAGAAGGGGAGGAGGAGCCACTATTTGAGTACTGAAGTCATTATTGCTTGGAGTCTATAAAAAGGCAGTTGCACAGTAAGTAATTTATACGTGGTCAGCCTTGACTTTATGGATTTACTCACTCCTTTTCCTCTATTTTTATCATCTATTCCCACCAAAGAGTCCCCAGCCCCAGACGTGGGATGAGGAGGGGGGCTGAAACTTCTGCTCTCTGGAGGAAAGGTTGCAGGCAATGAAGAGGAAGAGCAGCTGAAGGAACACCTCTGGTAAATAGGTACAGTTAATTCTTGATTACAAATAAAAGATTACTTTTAAAACTGAAAATGCTTCAGCTTGATATTTTTTGAATTTTATTTGCAACAAGTCACTGGCAATCAGCTTTGAGTGCTGCCCTTATTAAGGACCTGATGGCTTACAGCTTGCCCTGAATATTGCCATTACCAAAAGAACAATGAATAAAGTACTCACCGTCTGGAACAGAATTCTTTTAGTGGATCCTGAAATGTATGGATTGGCTTTGATTAGGTGTTTAATAGTATGCTTTTAAGTGAGCATGTTAGTATTGTACAGAAAAGCTGTTTATAACACAGTTCGTGTGAACTTAGAAAGTACAAAGGTCAGGAAAGCATTTCAATATTTTATTTTAAAAGTTCAGTTCTTAATTGTGGCAATAATTCGAAGTTCTATATATTGTACTGAAGTGAGCAGGTTCTGCTGAACGTAATGCTGTATCTGCCTGCATTTCTGAGGTCTGAGAATCGAGACTTTGAAAACCGTTTGCTGTTTGGTGTTCAGCAGAATTTCCGGGACACCGTGTTCACTTCTGGGGGACTGAATAGGATAAATAAAACTATGAATGAAGAGTATATGAATCTCTTCATTTGTGGTTTTAATTTCCCAGTAAGGATAAGCAGAAAACCTCTGAGCCAACTGGAGTTTAATTGAGAATCAGTAGAGGAATATGGTGTGGGAAAGGCAGGATGTGTACAAGCCAAATTAAACAGAAATGGGTGATACTTGTTTTGTCAACTTCTGCCTGTTCTCGACATGCTGTATTTTTTTTGGCAGGGTCTTTTGCCTTTTGGAAAATGCATTTACTGCGCTCCTTGAAAAGTCCCTCAGAAAGAACAGAACGTGTTTGCTTCCAGAGATGAACATGTCCTCTCAACTCTATATTTCTGAACTAAACCTGAGTGCCTTTGGTAGCAACTTTACTGTGCCTACTGTCAAGAGCAAGTCATCGCCATGTGAGCAAGTGGTCATTGCAGCTGAGGTGTTCCTAACTCTGGGCATTGTAAGCCTCCTTGAAAACATCTTAGTTATATGTGCAATAGTTAAGAACAAGAACTTGCATTCACCCATGTATTTTTTTGTTTGCAGTTTAGCAGTGGCTGACATGCTGGTCAGTGTGTCTAATGCTTGGGAGACCATAACAATATACTTAATAAACAATAGACACATAATTATGGAAGATGCCTTTGTCCGTCATATAGACAATGTCTTTGATTCAATGATCTGCATATCTGTGGTGGCTTCCATGTGCAGTTTGCTGGCTATAGCAGTAGACAGGTATATCACTATCTTCTATGCCCTGCGTTACCACAACATCATGACGGTGAAAAGGTCAGGGCTTATTATTGCATGTATCTGGACCTTTTGCACAGGCTGTGGCATTATCTTCATTCTTTATTATGAATCAACTTATGTGATCATTTGTCTCATCACTATGTTTTTTACCATGTTGTTCCTCATGGTCTCGCTGTACATCCATATGTTCCTCCTGGCTCGTACTCATGTGAAGAAAATAGCTGCTTTGCCTGGGTACAACTCTGTCCGTCAAAGAACCAGCATGAAAGGAGCCATCACTCTGACTATGCTTCTTGGCATCTTCATTGTTTGCTGGGCTCCATTCTTCCTTCACCTCATCCTGATGATCTCCTGCCCTCAAAACCTCTACTGTGTTTGCTTCATGTCTCACTTCAACATGTACCTCATTCTCATTATGTGCAACTCTGTGATTGACCCCTTGATCTATGCCTTTCGTAGCCAGGAAATGAGGAAGACCTTCAAAGAGATAATTTGTTGCTATAGCCTGAGAATGGTCTGTGGGTTGTCAAACAAGTATTAAGAAACCAAAACCAAAACAGAGAAGAGAATGGAAATGCAACATCTTCACTTCTTCTAACTCTGCTCAAATGCCTATGGACCGTCTTTCTCCAATCAGCAGCTGTGATTTCTGTGGCAATCAGAAACCATTTTTAATCTGTGATTTTACCTTTCTTTCCCTCCACACACTTCTCCCACACTCGTGGTAGGAGCTACACTGTGCATCTGTCCTGCAGGGAGAAAGAACATTTTGAATCTCATTTACTCTCCTGAAGACTGGATCTTGTAAGAGGATTATACAGGGAAAGCCTCATTTTCCTTTCTGCTAAATGCTGTGAGTGTGACCTGCCATGCAAGTGAGCCCATCAGCCTCTCAGTGTGTGTTTCTCTTGATATTCTTTGTCTCTCTAGACACAGCATGGCTTCTTTTGATGCCCAGAATTAAATTTCCTTCTCTAGATAGAATCAGAGCATTTGCTCCAGTTATCAGGGTTCACATACCTTGCTCAGTAGCTATGACCAATATATACGCCCATATCAGCACTCTTGTATTCCAGTCATGACTGTTACTGTCATAAAATACGTATTATGTAAGAGGACAGTGTTACCACAAGATTTTCCAGGTTGGATACAGTACTTTGTCATATCTGACTCTATGTGTTATCATGGTGGAGTAAGATGTACCATAGGTGAACTTTAAGGCTATATATGAAGATTATCCTGATTCTAGATTATCTCTTTTCTTTATTCACCAGGCCTATGGAATTAAAGGGCACATTGCCTCTCGATATTCAAGGGATGTTTTGTGAGGTGGAAGGATTGGGTGAGTGTCTGTCTTTATACAGAAAGCGTTTCAGGCATAAGTAGCTTTTGTTACTGGAGGATACTGTGCTTTAGATTGCATCTTTTAAGCTGGGAGAGGCAAAACCAGTTTGATGATCAGAAGACATAGCAGGCACCCGCAAAACAGGGATTTCAAAACCTCAGGCAGGTGTAGCTATAACAGAGTCTCCTGATTTTTGCTCCCCAAACAAACAGCTTTTTTCTATGTTGAGAGGATTCTAAGGTGAAATTCTCATGCCTTCTGTGTAAGTATTTGCATCTAGTCATGCTCTCAGAAACATGCTGTTTTGCAGCAGCTGTGTAATGGGAAAAATACTGGATTTATCACAGATGAAGGAAGTGCAACTGTGGCATTGATTTTGTGATGCCAATGGATGGTACTTATCTTGCACTGAGACATAAGCTATGAAAATATTTCAAGCAGTGCTACCCTACTGAGTAGATATCAGAAAATAGCCTGGAAAAATTATTGGTTGTTTTTCTGAGAAACTGAAAGAATAACCTTTGTGATCCCCTTCAGGGATGCTCTAAAACTGTTGCTGTCAACAGAAAGACTATGATTAATTAGTTCAAAGGGCCTTAGGTTATAACTTCGAGGTGGAAGTTCTGATCAGGTGCTAGGAAAATTGTTTTACCATAAGGGTGGTAAAACGTGGGAACAGGTGCCCAGTGGCGGTGCAATCTGTGTCCTTGGAAATATTCAGAACTTGGCTGGACACGGCCCTGAACAATCTGCTCTGAGAGCTGACTCTGACTTTGAATTTGACCCTGGTTTGAATGATTAGGAATAAATGACCTCCACAGGTCCCTTTCAACCCAAGTTATTCTGTGATTCTGTTAAACAGCTTGTGTATTATGATAAAAGTATATTCTCCCCCAATTTAATCTCTTGTAGAGGAAGAATTGTAAAAGATTCTCCTCCACACAGCTGTAAAGACAACGTACTCTGTGTCTTCACTGGCTTTGGAGGTCTCTGGCAGGATGAGTAGGGTGCACCTTTAGCACCAGGATTATACCTTTTGTCTGCTGCACCTTAAAATACATACTGCCTCCAGCTTGCACTCATCTCCCTCTGACATGAGTGGGAATGTTATTCTCAGTGGAGACACCTTATGTTGACTGTAAATATAATGGTTACATCAGTGCTCTAGGTGCTGGAATCTTCCTTCAGCTGTATTGGAAAACAGGATTTCAGAGGTATGTCTGTGGCTGGCAGAGAAAATCTGCCTTGTTTCAGTCCACCTCTTAACCCTATCCATAAATGGCACCTAAAAGTGGGCTCTTGCTACTGTGAATGTAAATAGCAAAAGGAAACAACTTGATTGTATAGTGAGAGGCACCAGCTGATGTTGTAAATAAATCATTAAACCTTCACTGGGTATTGCAAATAAGACAGTCTTGTACCTAATTGTAAATCAACAAAGAGGAAGCCAAAACTGTAACAGCTTTGGGTATTTTCTTGAATTGTACATTACTTCTTTTGCTGGAATTTTATTTGATGTATAAAGACAGGCATATGAAGAAACTATTAAACTGGATTGCCAGAAACTCCAGTATCATTGGTTATTCATTGCAACGTCTCTGCTAACCTTATAGATTATTCACAGAGAGAATATTACGTGACAGGTTTTCACTCTTCAGTTTAAACAAATCCCATATTAAGAAGCACATTCTGAAAGAGAGTTACAGACTAATTCAATGTATTTTCATTCGTGCCTCTGTTCCTCTTGGTGTCAGAATCACATCCTCGTTATAAGCTTTACAGGTGGGGAAATCAAACAGCTTCAGGGGGAAATGAAAGTCTTTTCCAGAACAGGTTAGAACAGCTCCTGCAAAGAAAGGCAGTTACACTATAGGAATGCACAGAAAAGATGTGTATCTGTGAGGCTGTGACATGTTTTAATCTGTTTCTTCCTCCTGTTTAGCTGCAGAACAAAAGCAACATTTAGCATGCTTTCACTTCTACTAAAGCCTGGAAAACACTAAGTATTCTGACAGATTGAGACAAGCAAGCACTGTGTAAGTATGAAATTTGCTGTCAAAGGACAGTCATGAAAAAAATTAGCTGCTAGGCTGTCACTGCATTATGTACCCACAGCTAGTGATACTACTCTTGCTTACTCTGCCAGTCATTTAAGGTTTGGTATCAGTCTTTGAAAGAAGCTCAAGTCACACTATTTCTGTCCCAGAGCTCCAAACCCAGCTCCTCTTGCTGACTGCTGCTTTGATGAACTCACTTCTGCTGCAGGTAGGGTCAACTCATCTTCTACAAACTCATCTTCAGTCTAAGAAGATTAGTAAGAGCAGAGAGAACACTAAAAAAACCCTAATCCCTAACATTTTTAGGTGCACCAGAACTTCACCTAACGAAGCATAAGATTGTGTTCTTTAGCCTATGACAATGCAAAAGGTGGTTGATGGCAGCAAGTTGCTCTGTCTCTCAATTACACTGAATTACTTCATATGTTTCTCTAAATTCTTTTTTGCTTTAGTATATTGAAGTAGCAGGTTGGCTTTTGCAAATGATGGCATTACTTGGATAATCCCATACTCCTGTATTTTCATCACTTTTCTCCTGGCCAAGGCCACAATAAAGTACCTGGAAATACTAGTTTTCCAAGAGCCATAGCATCTCCAGTCATAACTGAACGGAGCAAAGAAGTTGTTTGTGATCCTGGGCTTTATGATCCTGCGTCCCAAATGGGCACCTGTCTATCACAACGGGCTCTAGCTACTGATTAATACAACCTCTGGGGCTGGGCTGGGAGGGATGATTGCTTTCAGTGTCTACAAGCTACAGACCTGCAACCTTTGTGCAACTGTCTTTGGAGAGCGAGTTGCATATTCCCACTGCTTAGGCTTTTCCTCTTAGAAAAGCTTCTCTGAGTGGCTTTCTGGAGACTTTATTTGCATTTTTTCAGGAATCCTGTGCAAAACAAGTGCAGAAACCATGGGTATTTCTTGCACACACAAACTTTGAGAAGGCAGAAAAGGTTTATACATCTGTGGGAAAGCAACCAACTCCCTCACACAGTCTGCTTTCTGATATCTCAAAGGACTCTGTTTTATCTCCAAAGCCTTGTTGGGGATTTGTTTGTCTCTCTTGCAGAAAATCCTTCTGTGTCTGATCAGCTTCTTGCATAGAAAAACAGCTCGTGGTCACCTCTGCTGCATGCAGGGATTGCAACGGACAGTCCTAATCTTCAGCTGTGTTGTTTTCATGCACAGTGTCCTTCCTGTTAGGTAGGGTGGGTGCATAAGATATAGGAACGTGGGTCAGGGATTGAGAGTCACGCAGCCTACGGTGGATCTACTTCTGTAATTCTCTTATGATAGGATATCTCCACATGAGATGCTCTCTCTCCTTTTGTAATTTTATCATGTATTACTACCTGAGCTATATGCATCTTGGATCCAACTTGTTCTTCACCAAGGACAGAAAAGAAGAATCTGAGGTATGTATGTGTGTGCCTGTACTTACATGTCTGTACTACTTGCCTACTTTTGTACGAGTTCTTATTCCCAAATGTAGAGTGCAGTCACAAATTACATCAACAAATGAAATGTATGCAAAGCTTTCTGCTCTTTGGTATCCAGTTATTTGTTACACTACTTTCCAATCTGCAGCTCGTTCAGCAAGTATTTCCTCCACTTGTGAGCAAAGTAGCAAAATTTGAAGTTGAAGAAAAAAACCTCAAGTGTTTTTTGCATTCTGAGCTTTTAAAAATAATAGTGAATCAGTGTGACAGAACAAAGAGTTCCTCTAGCACCTGCCACACTGTCTAGTAAAATTTAAATTCTTATGGTCCTTAAGCACTATCCCTAGAACAGTTTCTTCTTGAGCTGCTTGCCTAAAAAAACCTAAGAATGTGTTACTGTCTGTATTGAGCACAGAGAGTGAAGAGTCACCATCAGAATGGAGAGCAGATGTTTATAGGAATTATACAAAGTCTGGACATGTGCATGGTAATCCTCTAGAATACACTCCCAACTTCCAGCAAGCTATGGTTTAGGGACTTCTTGGGCAGGAGGTTCTCTTTACAGTTTTGTGACTGATAGCTGGCAATGAATGTTTCTTACAAGTTTATCTAATCAGTTTTGGATCTCTTTATACTCATCTGCCACATCGTGTGCCAGTAAGTTTCACAGCCTAGATATGCTGTGTGATAATTTTTTTTTTTTTCTCTTATGAAACATCTGCTTGGAAGTTTTCTCAATGCCACTGAGCCCTTATGTTGTAAAGAAGAGTAATAACTGGTCCTCATTCACTTTCCCAGTGCTATTCTTTATCCTACTTCCTTATATTCCCTTATAAAGTTTGTCTTTTCCATTCAAGGACTGTGGCCTATTTAATCTCTACTGGTATTTTCATACCTTGTTGTCCTTAGGTTGTTTTCCTAAACTCTTGCTTCGTTTTCTGTTCTTTTCTCAGCAGTATATAACAACATGCTTTCATTTAGTACAGCATAGAAATATAATTTAGAAAAATCCAAGATCTCTAACTGAATTCCCTCTCTGCAATTGCTCATCGGAACATATACCTTCTGTAAACCATATGCCAAAAAATATGGTGCTTAGTAGTGGTTCTTTGTTTCCAGGTCCAAGTACATGCCTCGGCTGTGTTCCAGCTCTGTAGCAGAACTCATCTGATGGACACAGCTTCCATCTCCCTGTCTCTGATGGGAAGGAAGCCTGGCCACAGAGGCCTTGTAATATGTCCCGGCCATGCTCTGGGTGGCTGAGGACCAGGGAGACTGAGTTCAAACACAAACTTCTCCTGGAAGCCCATAATTGCTTTGAGAAGAGTGGTAAGAATGCCATTTGTGCAGCTACCTCCAGATGGTGATTCATCACACCTCTCCTTTCAATTTTGCTGGTTTTACACCTGATTAAAGCAAGATGAGAATGGAAACTGTAAGCTTTGTATACTGGCTCCAGATGATTTTCAAAGGCACCAAGTGAGCATTTTGATGCCCTGTTGCATAAATGCCCTAATTATCTGCAACAAAAGAAAAAAAAACACAAAGAAAATGTGATTAATTTTTCTCTCTACTTTGCCAGCTTTTATCAGGACACAATTACCTTTGGCAAGCAATAAATGGTGTTGCCCTTTTTCATTGGCTTTCGCATCTTGCACAGAGACTTCATGCCTACTTCACCTACCCTGAGAAAATGACTCTAGGAATACCTATTATCTTTATATTATGCCTTTTGTTTGTCATAGCTTTGCTCTGAGATGCTTTCCGGAAAGCTTTGCATGGGTTTTGAGTAAGGACCTAAATCCCTGAGTTTCTATATCGCAGCAGTTCATAGAGCTGGAATAGCCTTACACAGACCTCGCTATTATTTCTGCTTCACAGGTTCCTTGTGCTTTTTAAAATTACCTGTCTAGGGTATTATTTCCAGCAGGAAATGCTCCTATATTCTGTTTTAAATCTCTAGCAACATAATTATTAGGAGTGCTAACACTGACCTCAGCTCAGAGATAACTCAGCTCAGAGATACATCGCTGAAGCCAAAAGTAGCTCTTTCCCAAAAGTTGGTTTGTTTTTTTTTTTTCCTTAGAGGGTATAAAGAGCCCTGGCTATAACAAGGAGAGGAGACTGCTGATTTTTGCTCATACAGTGATAGATTAGTGGTGGACTATGGGGAAGCACATGTTTTAAATGTGTGTTAAGTTCACACTTCGCTGTTACAGAAGATGAACTTGTGCCAAATTCAGTTTTAGAGTCAGCAAATGCTTGGAACTTGACCGAAAGTCTGTGTGCAAGACCATCACCCGGTGTGACCCATTCCACAGAAAAGTCTTGTAAGACATCTTCTCCCCACCAAAATATGTATTAGTAACTCGGGATGTGATAGTTCTCTAGCTCCTTCCTCCTTAGAAAGGAAAATAACAATATTTTGAACGTTACCAGAAAATCAGTGTGTCAACAAATACATGTTTCTTATGTTCCTTGGATGGAGAACCTGTCCACGGTCCAGAGCAAGTCCTCAGGATCCAGTGCTCTGATGGGGGATCTCTGAAAAGTCAGTTTATAGGGAACCTACTTAACTCACTTGGAAAAGGTAGATTAAACCTTTGCCTTCTTCTGGGCTTAAGTGCCCTGCTTGGTAATCATAGTTTGTAAAGCAGGTGCTTAAAAAGCCCTTCTTTTAAATGGCAGAGGAAACAGATGAATCACTTGAATTTCAAGTGCAGTTCCAGTGATAGTTCATGTCCCTGCATAAAGTGCATAAGAAATGAAGAGGTAGGAGGTAAGTCCTTGAATTAAGTCCAGGTCTTTCATCTCACAGTGAAGCTGCTAAATATTCAGGTTTTCACTATCAAAAGGGACACTGGAATGGTCACCTCTGAATCTGGGGGTGGATTTTTGAAGGAAAACTTTGTGAAGAAAAACACAGTATCAGGTGTGTAGCCTGCTGTTTTAGTTATGCTCTAGGAAGGTCTGGCACACCCTTCCGTGAAACAAGTGAAGAAATAACTTTTCAGTTAATTTTGACTAGATGTATTTTCGAGATGGTTTCTGTGGTCTGTGGACCCAAAGAAGAGTTGCTTAACTTCCAGAAAACTGGAAAGGGCAAAGACTTCAGGTACAACAAGCGATAGGTGGATTTAGACTCCCAGCTCCTCATCCATTTCCCTGTTTTTGTTGGTCACGTGCCTGGCATTCCAGTCATGTACAATTAATAACTGAACACAGTTGTGGCATTTTAAGCAATACACTGGAACTGTATTTAGAGTAGGGGATATTGAAAACATGTCCAGCTTAATTAGAAGGGAATGGAAAAGAAGAAAGCCACCCTAGAGCTACCTCATGGGAGACAGCCCTGGCATACAGACAAGCAGGGGATCAAAGACCTGTTGCACAATGTAATGAGTAAATAGATGGCAAGTCCAACATTAGCTCTGGTGGACCTTTAGAGGGGAAGGCAGATGATACGAGGAACACTGTGTGTAATTCATATGACCTTTTATTGAAAATGTCAGTTAGAAGATTGTACTGAATATATAAAGAGGGTAATAAATAACTGGACTGAATAATGAAAGGTTTAATGCTCAGGGAAGAGCCAGAGCAAAGATCTAGAGAGGCTGGACACCTGGAAAAACACATATTTTAAAGCGTTGCTGAATTAAAAATGGCCAGCAAAAGTGCCAGCATTGTTAGTACTGTGAAAAAAAGCATCTAATGACAAGAATATGATTAATAATAATAAAGGAAATTTGTGGTGAACTAAAGGAGTTGATAGAGGGAATGCCTCATGGAGGATGCTCTCAGACCTCATCCTAGGTGACCACTGTCACTGTCAGCAGGTCCCACCCACATGTTTGTTTTGTTCTACAGTTTACCTTTCTATGATATTTTTGATCTTTCAGCTTGACTGGGTAAAATAACTTCTGAGCAGAGCTAATTAAGCAGATATTTAGAATTCAGTAGCATCTCTCTTTTGAGGGTTTCAAAGTATTTTGCAAACCCTAATGAGTGAAATCTCAAACCATTGCTGCAAGATTGCTTGCAGAAGCATAGCATCACCCTGGGGGTAAAGGTAGAGATCTAAAGATGAGTTATTTTGAAAGTAGAGCTCTAAAATGCTGATTTCATCACTCTGTGATTAATAGCACTTCTCTGAAGTCACCACACGATCTGGAGAACTGAGCTTCAAGACACCGGAAAGGCATCCACAGTGGGTAGTAAAGATAGACCCAAGTTTAGTTCAGTCCTGTACCTGATCTGAGAAAAAGGGCTATGGACTGTGCTGTGGTACCAGCCATGAGTCTGGAGTCCGGGCTGGCCTCAAAGGGCAGGCAGGGCAGCTCCTGCTCTCCAAAACTGGATTTTTGGCCTAGACTTTTCCTTCTCTCCTCTGGAGCCCAGACACAGTGAGAACACAGGAGGAAGTATTCACATATCAGTGTGGTGTCTGCTAAGGATGCTGCTGCTGCTTCAGGGAATAAACACAATTTGGTGTATTTATTGTTCTATATTTTTATTTTTCCCTAGTTTCAGGTGGCCTGTGAGTGGCATCTTTCTAACAGGTCCAGAATCTCTTTGCAATGTGAAAAACTCTGAAAGAGCAGCTACGATCACGGCAATGAGTGGAGCCTGAATAAATAAATAAAAAACCCATATTGCTACACCACGGGTTAAAGTTAGGGAGGACATTGTGGGAGACTTTGACTTGCAGGACGTGAAAGTCTCTGGATGCTTTTTCAAACTGTTTGAGAGGACTTTGCACATGCCCTCTGAATGCATCCCGAGTCCTCCAAAACGCTTGTACCCCTCTGGTAGCAAAACAACGGCAACTCTGTTTCTTTATTAATTAACTGAAACAGGCAGAGCCAATGGGATTTCAAGGCTTAGTGGTGCCACGTTCATTGCTATTGTCTGGGATGTTAACAATAGCCTTTGCTGATAGCTAAGGAAAGGTTTTATTGGACTGGCATTTCTTTTCTGTTAAGCCAGGCCACAGGGAAGAACATTTTGAACGCTGTGCTTGATGAGTGTCTGCATGTTCCTACAGATGTTTTAATTTAACTGTACTTTCAATAGGTTATCTGCTTTAATTTAAAATACTTTTCAGACAAGGAAGTTTTGTAAGGCAGGAGCAGGAAATTAAAGGTATAGCAAAGTGCCTCTAGATTGAAGTGACCAACCTAATTTAATTTGAAAGACTATTGATTCCTAAACTTAATAATTTTACCTCTGGAATTTATACCAGGTATTCTAAGAGGAGCATTTGTATTCATTTTCTTCCAGTAGTGTAAGGCTCAGTAGTTTCAGAGGGAAACATGCTCAGACTGTAGCTCAAGGGCTTAGAAAGGACACTGGTAGTCTAAAAATGTTATTCGTTATGCAAATGCCTTAGCAAAACCATAAACAAGGTGGAAACGGAATCTTGTGTCAAATTCACCCTGTTATTTTCTGAGTTAGAAAATTTTCTGTAAAAAAAAAAAAGTTAGAATACGAAATGCCATTCACTGCTCTTGAAAAGTGCAAATAGATGGAAATTAGATGGACATTTGTAAGGACATCCACAGTTTTAAGCAAATATTTTGCTACAACTCAAGGTGTTTATAAACCCACTGGAAATTATTTTAATTCTACAAATTCTATTTTTTTTTTTGTGCAGAGAAGAAAGGACTTAAAAAATCTTTCCTACTTTTCTGTTAAGTTGAGGAGTTGTAGAGAGTTTTGAGGGGCATTAGGGCTACTGCTGGTTGGCTGCCAGTGAGTCCCTGCCACTGTCCTGTGTTGTTTACGCTGCAGATGAGGCAGTTTTTTGTGGCCCTTTTTTTTCCTTTGATTCCAGTTCTACTCTTTCTACTTGATTCCAGTTTCTACTCCAGTTGACTAGTATTTTGTGTCCACTGAGAACTTGTTTGTTGAGTAACCATGGACTTCACAGCAGCTAGTGATAAGCACTGCTTGTGCCTCCTGCAGCAACGCATTCCTCTGCACTGCAGAAACAGACTAAATTTAAAATCAATTCATCCAGTGGGAAAAAGAAAATCAGTGATGGATGAAAACAAGTAAAGCTTTTAAAAGTGCCTTAGTTTTACTAAGGCTGCTGTCTTTGATTACTCACCCTATATATAGCCATCTGCTCTAAAATACCCTTAGTCTCTCTGCAGTCAGATGGTTTGAGGGCATCATTTTCATTTTGCAGGTTTTCCTTTGAAAAGATCTATAGTTGACTGGCACCTGCTGTTCATTAACTTCATGGCAGCATTCTTGATTTAGTCTCCAATTCAAGCAAATAAGTAGCAAGAACAGGCTGCTCTTTACAAGTGCAAACTGTCTTTCTGAAATCCGCAGGACTTTGTACGTGATGACTCTGAGTGTAAGTGGATGATGCTAGAGATCCTGCAGCTAGAGCCCCACCTGGCTCCATCCTCCTTTTGAGGAGTTGTAGAGAGTGAGAAGGTCTCCCCTGAGCTTCCTTTTCTCCAGGCTGGACAACCCCAGGTACCTCAGCTGCTCCTTGCAAAACTTGTGCTCTAGACCTTATACCATCTTTGTTGCCCTTCTCTGGACCCATTCCAGCACCTCAATGTCCTTCTTGTAGTGAGGGGTCCAAAACTGCACCCAGGATTAGAGGTGCAACCTCACCATATCTAATGATATTAGATGACTCTTCATGTCATTTACCTTTGCAAAGTGTTGTTAATCTCTGCCCCTTCTTCATAAAGCGTGCACGTGTTTCGTTTTGGAACAGAATAACTGAGAAAACACAAGTAAAGACACTGTGTAGATAGTATCAGTGGAGTACATTTTTCACCATACATGTGGAAATGTTACTTTTCATGTCTGGTGCCACTATTGAGTTAATAGAACAGAAAGGCTGTGAAAACAGTTGTTTCAAGAACTTGGTGAAACTGATTCATGGATAATGAGGAATTAATATGCCAATCATCTTCTTGCAGAAATCACAGAATGAGATTTTTATGGTCTTTACTATGAAAGTTAGGCTGGTGGATCATGTTAATCTGTTCAGACTTAAAATTTTGATTTAGGTTTAATGGAAAGTTAGGAAATGTTCATGTCTCTTTCTCAAGGAAGCTAAGGAACAGTGATAACTTTTCTTCTTAGGGGATAAATTAATATGTTCCAAAAGAAGTTTGCCTATGTGTGTAAATGTGGAGCTTCATGCTAGAAACTTTCATGAGACCAGTTTAAGACCAGAACATCAGAAGTTTATGAAATTAACACAAGGATTAACTCAGAAATCACAGTAAGAAGTGAACAGCCTGAAGTGTGAAGTAACTTTGTACAAAATTTTGTTTCAACTAAGAAACATTGATGGAATAATTAATTGATAAAAAAACCCAAAAAACAAAACCATAAGAGAAAGAGGAATTAAGCTTATGGGATAATTTATGTTAAAATTAATGTGTCCAGATCTAGATCAGTGACATGACACATTTAATTCATCGCTTAATTTCCTGGAATTGCTTAACCTTACTTGAATCAACCATGATTAGCCTTATTTATTTTTTCTTTCATTATGGTTACTGCAACTCTAATCATCCAGAACTTTGGTTATTTGTGTATTTTTGCTGTCTCCATAATGTTTCATATAGGTAGCAATGAATTACAAAATTTGGAGGAGGTAAAATACAAGGGAGTAATAAAAATCACCTTAAATTCATATTTGTCAGCATTGTTTTTTAAACTCCCACAGCTGAAAGGATGGTCTGTCATCTTACACATCCATTCAACCATCAGGATGATAAACTGTGTAAATAAAAGTGTAAAATATAAATGATAGGGTAATTCATGTTTGGGATTGGATTCTTTGTGATCAGACCCGCCAGGATCTGTTCCTGTGTGGCCTACCCTGGGTGTTCCTGAGTTGGCAGGGAGGCTGGATTCAATGGCCTCCAGAGATCCCTTTCAACCCCTAGCATTCTATAATTCTATGAATTTAGAAATAAGTAAAAGTGTTTAGTTATGGTTTTTAGAGCAGTTCTGAAGATTTCAAGAGTATGTTTAACGTTTAACTTGGTTTGAGCAGAATTTCCTGTTTAATATTAACATCTATGATGTCTGGCTATCATTTTAGTAGCCCCATAATCTAGTTGGTTAAGAATTCTTTTCAAACAGATGCACCAGTCTTGTTTAATATTACCAGTCTTGTTCAATATCTTTATNTTAAACGAGTGGCCATAGCACTTGAGGCTCTGGTAAGCAAGAAGGAGCAGGGCATGGTGTCATATAGATTCTGGCTAAGTAGTTGATTGGCAAATGTATAAATAAGAATGATGAATCTTTGTGCAGTGGACAAGATCTTGGGAAGGAAGACGTGTTCCAGATGTCCTCTGATGCTATTTTTTTTTCTTCTAGGCAAGATGAAAGACAGGGAGAACTGATAAATTGCTATTTAGTTATATGAATAGTATTAGGTTGATCTTCTTTTTACATACAGCACTATATAACAGTGGTGCCCAGCTGCTTCTATAACAGTGGTGGGTTGACCCTGACCAGAGGCCAGGTGCCCATCAAAGCCACTCTGTCACTCTCCTCCTCAGATGGACAGAGGAGGGAAAATATAATGAAAGACTCATGGGTTGAGATAAGGGCAGGGAGAGATCACTCACCAGTTTCCATCATGGGTAAAACAGACTTGACTTGGGGGAAATTAATTTACTGCCAATCAGGTCAGAGTAGGATAATGGAAAATAAAACCAAATCTTAAAAAACACATTTCCCCCACCCATTCCTTCTTTTTGGGATTAACTTCACCCCCAATTTTCTCTACATCCTCCCCCACAGTGGAAAAAGGGGATGGGGAATGGGGGCTGTGGTCAATTCATAGCACTTTGTGTCTGCCACTTCTTCCCCCTCAGGGGGAGGACTCCTCACACTCTTCCTCAGATCCAGCCTGGGGTGTCTCCCATGGGGAGCAGTTGTCCATGAACTTATCCAGCCTGGGTTCTTCCACCAGGCTTCAGCTCTTCATGAACTGCTCCAGCGTGGGCCCCCCATGGTGTCAGAAGTCTTTCAAGCAAACCTGCTCCAGTTTGGGCTCTCCACAGATCCTGCCAGGAGCCTGCTCCAGTGTGGGCTTCCTACAGGGTCACAGCCTCCTTTGGGCATCCACCTGTTCTTGTGTGGGGTCCTCCATGGGCTGCAGGTGGAGATCTGATCCACTGTGGATGACTGTTTCTTGCAAATTCTTGCTACTGTGTTAAAGTATTCTGATTTAGGCTTTTTTTTTTTCTCCTAATGGACTTAAAAGAGAATGAAGAAAAATAACTGTTGTACCTCAGCCTTTTTTTATCAAACTAAAAGTGAGTGGAAATCCAGAAGATGTAGGGCAGGAGTTTCCCAAAGGCAATCCTAGCTGTAGAATGTCATTAGACATAAAATACCTGAAGATACTCATCCTAATCCAGCAACAGATTTCCTGGGAGTGCGATGGGCGTTGAAAATGAATGGAGAGCTGAAGCAGCAGACTATTTGAATCATGTCGAGGGATGCTTCATATTGTGTATTATTCTACTTATTTCGGTTCAACAACTCGTGGTCCAATTGAGAACGAAGCAGGACTTTTCTCCTCCTTTGTGGTCTAGACTGAACACAGGGGCAACAAACACAGCTGCACAACTGCAAGAAGGCAAAGGAAAAAGGGGTAATTATGTTTTCTCTCTTGTTCCAACCACCGCATATTCATGTGTTCCCCTCTGGTGAGGGAGGAGGGAAATGAGAGGGAATAATTTTGCCCAGTTATGACCAAGCAACTACCTCAAGAGCACTGAGCTGAACATTTCAACCCATTTCTCCCCTTCATCTATCCAGTGCCACCGGTCTAATTGGCCTGGAAACTGAGATCAGGATGAGGATTGTAAAAAAGATATTTTAGTAAATGTTATAGCTGCACTCCTCACCTTCCTGCTTTATGTAATATAAACACAGAATAATTCATACATGAACCATCACCACATATGAGCCAATGCAGGGATAGGAATAATAGACTTAAGGTTTTAATACATTTACATTAGCAACTAGAGAACTTTCATGACTGGAGGAAAAATGCAAACTTTGCTGCTGCCTCTGCCAGCCTCTTGTGCTACAGCTTGTAGGGAAGGCTCACAAGTTAATTAAAACAATGGTATTATTTTACACACGCTTGTTTAGCAGTTTTTTTTTCTCCTTTAAGGTTTGTCTTTTTGTCTATGGTGTTGTTTTCTTGCTCCAGAAAGTATCTTTTCGGGATTTACCAGCCTCATAATTATTCTCTGAGCACTTAAATAGCAGAGGGTCTAACACACTGGAATTGTTTCCAAAAAGGGAAACCGAATATTGTATTAGGAAGCGGATGGATTGGTTTGAGGGGAAAGAAGAGTTAATTACAGAGTCTGTCTAAGAAATGACAACTGAAGTGTGAGATTTAAGGCAGCTGGGGCATAACAGCGTTTGAAGGTAGTCACGGGGTACAGAAAGGAATTACACAGGGTTGTGCGCCAGCTAAATCGAATGGCAAGGCCACTGCAGGCACGGCTGTCTGTCAAAGTGACAGCTTCAGAGAGGCTCCCAGGACACAAGACCTGCTAAAAAAGAGTGGCTGTGGGCTCTTTAGTGACAAGATGCTTAGGATCATAGAACTGGAGCCTGACATCTCTTGGTCCCCTTCATGGTCAGTAAACTCACTTTGCTTTTCTCTCATCCTGAGAAGGGAAGCAGCACACTCAGCCCATCCACCAGTTTCATGGGTAAGCTGCTAATTTTTATCTCCTGTCTACTGCTCTGCTTCTCTTCATCTAAAGACACATCAGGGTTTTTAGGACCTTGATCACAGAGGCCTTCTTGTGCATGATGGTGGTTCTGAGATGAGCCTGGCCATGTCTTATGGTAGCCATGAGCCATGCTAGAATGTTTTTTCACCTCTGATGATGTACTTAAGCTGGTCTTCTTATTCTTCTAACCTAGATTTGCTGTGAATGCTCCTGAAGCCCTCATAAGGTTATTTCAAAAATAGTGTAGACAGAGTAGAGTGGATAAAAAAGAAAATGTTCCCAAAATGTAGCTACTGTTACTATATGATTTTATCTGAAGAGATTCCCCCACAGCTTGCATCATTTGTCTGCAGCCTGGGTTGAGGTGTGTTCCTCATTGCAACAGCATGAAGCCTTCCATTCTAACCACAGCTGAATGAAGGGGGCTTGGACAAGGTGACCTTTAAACCCTTCCAACCCAAAACATTCTATGATTCTGTGAATGTCCACAGAAGGACAAACACTTTGTGATTTTTAAAGTTCTGAAATATGTCAGGCTTTGTAACTGATTTTTATGACATGTGGCTGTATTAGGGTTTCAGATTCAGATCTCAGGCTCTGCCTGTTCTTTCCTCTGGGCTTCTGAAGTGACCAGGGACCTCTTGGCTCCAGAAGCATTTCCATACAACGGCCATTGAGGCTAACAGACATTTACAGAATGATTTGGCTTTATCAGTGCAGGACAGTTCTGGCACTGCAAAGGCCTTTCTCAGAAAAGGGTTAAAGGTGATAATTTAGTATATTTTACATTATTTTTTTCAGCTTCAAATGTGCTTTTTTGAAGAATCACTACTTTTGTTTGAAATGGACAAAGTGACTTTTTCCTATTTCTTTCTGACAATACTTGGGTTGTTTTTTGATGGGGGCTAAAAATTCCTAATACTTTCTCTGAATGCAGTTTGTGTTTTTTCACCAGCTCTACAAGATGCAAAATGATTTCATCTGTAGCTGGCTAAATGACTAGGTCTCATGTAGCAGCGTGCTCCTTTCTGAGTTGAAGCTATATTGCTGTAACTCATCCTATGTTGTGATAAGCACTTTCAGAACTGAAAAGCTTTATTTATCTCAGAACAGTCGCTGAAACATCTGAACAACAGCTGTCAAAAGTTAAAAATGTTGTGGATATCTTCTCACAAACTTGAACTCTGAACTTGAGTTATAATTCTCCATACCCAATTACACTGATCCAAAATGCCAGAGAGAGAGAAGCTCCCATCTGCCATGTTGAGTTATTTTCTTATGTAATTACCAGAAACAAAACATTTCCATCCAATAACTGTCTTATATCCTGGAAGTGACTTATGTGAACCGTTTGAATGTACAGGGGTTTCTCTGTGTGAGTCTAAGACATCTCTTCTGCAGGAGCACAAATGAGGAAGTTCTGTTTATCTGCAAATGCATTTGAAAAGATGTTATTGCTGAAGGAGTACAGTCTTTTGTCATCTATTTCTTAGAAAAAACAGTAACAGATGACTTATGAAGCTAGTCAAGATTTAATTCTTAAATTACTCCAAAGCTTTTTAGATTTAAAGGAATGGATCTCAAATATTTCGATGTATTCAGGCTGATCATTTTGCTATCTGCTTTTACGTTAGTTGAGAAACAGTGCTATTTAATTTTTCACTGCCCTGTGAGTAGGCTTGGGATGCACAAGGAATTGGGAGGGGACACCATTGGGACAGGTGACCCCAACTTACCAAAGCAATATCCCATACCATATGATATTATGCTCAGTGAAATGAACTCATGGAGGAGGAAGTGGGGGGCCTTTGGAGTGATGGCATTTGACTTCCCAAGGTACCATTACAGATGATGGAGCCTGGCTTTCCTGGAAATGGCTGAACACCTGCCTGCTGATGGGAAGTGCTGAATGAATCCCTTGCTTTGCTTTGCTTGTGTGCTATTCCTATTAAACTGCCTTTGTCTCAACCCACAAGCTTTCTCACTTTTACCCTTCTGATTCTCTCCCCTGTCCCAGCAAGGCCAAGTGAACAGCTGGTTCCGTGGGGCTGAGCTGCCCACTGGGGTTAATCTGCAATAACTGACTACTTAGAACAGGACTGACTCATAGAAGCAACAGCTTTGTCATTCTGCCTAGAAACCTGTGGTGCATGAGCTACAGGTGTCACTATGACCCTCTGAAGACTTTACTCCAAAACAAAACTCTATGAAAGAATAATTTCCTAAGGCAAATTTTGCTGCCGCAGGTCTGAATATTGCAGGGCTCTGAGAGAATGTCTGCAAAACTCTGCCAAATTCTCTGTCTCTTTGTGGCATTCTGTGTCAAAGAGAAAAAAAAAGAGATTCTGTTCTCCTCAAAGCCTTTGTTGTGCAGTTGGAGGTCAGGGGATTGTACAGGCACAAAAATAAGTAGATACAAAGATGAACACAGCTTCACTGAAGCAAGACTAAAACAGTGACAGAGGCACTTGACATTGCTCAAGTGACCCATGTTATTTTGAAGGTATGACACTGGAGTTCCTTCAGACTTTGCATTCCTGCTTGTTCTGTAGGCAGGGTGAAAGAAAAGGAAGAAACTTTCTTCGAGGAGTTTTGATCTGCTTGAGAATACAAGTGACAGAGAGCTCTGCGATGAGAGGTGAAGTTGTCAAAGATGATTCAAGAAGTTCAGGGAGAAGCAGAGAAGTTAATAAGTTTACTGGGAGGACAATTGTCATGGAAGGATACAGGGGATGTCATAAAAGAACTAGCTCCTTTTTTCTGTTTCTCTCCTTTTCATTGTCCTGTTGTGACAAGGTCAATGAAGATTATATACTTACATCATCAGAACTCTCCATATTTTAGAATTAAGTTCTCTATTAAGAAGTCTGTGTCAAACATTGCTGCTGGTAGCATACCAGCGCATGTCAAGAGATTGACTTATTTTTCCACTTTCTTCTCATTTGCTGCATATGCTGTCCTTGCCAAGTTCTTTATTATGTCTCTTTACAGTGGTGATTGTTGCTGAAGTGTTTTTGTGAAAGGTTTTGATGTTTCAGGGGGGCTAGGTGCATTTAAAGGTTATTATGTCTTCACTGAAAAATAGTTTTACCTTCTCTTGGCTGCTTTAACTGATACAATGTGTTAGATCTTGGTGCTCTTTCAGTGTGCACGTCCCTATTCATTCTTGCTTATATAACTGCTGTTTGCTCCTACCCCTTTGCTACCAGCAGTCAACTTTAGGTTCCCGTCATGGCTCATAGTTTCTTCCACCTGCAGCAGATTGAAGCTTTTTTCTAGGTCCTCCTGGTCTTGCTTGACTCAGTTCCATAAGTTTATCCTCAG